>JARQOD010002859.1:0-72104 GCA_033576555.1 Oophaga sylvatica | reverse complement strand
GGGATTTGTTGTTAACGTTCGTGCGCCCCTGAAGTTTCTAGCACAAAGACCAGCGCGCTGTAGATCCTGAGGGGGGTTGTGGCAGTAGAGACGGCCCCCACATGGGACGGGCCCCCAAAAAGTCTAGGTTTTTAAGAGGGGGGTGAGATAAAAAAAACAGTCTCACACCCCCCAGCGTCTTTCCATACCTTTTACTTGTCAGATTTTTTGGCGGTCCCAGGGAGGCGGGTGGGGGAGGAAGCAGCCAGGTAACATAGGGGGGGTCAGAGGCCTCCTTTATTTCCCAAATATTATGGCCCAACACAAAGAGCTAAGTTCCCCCCGTTTCCCCCAGCTTACTCCTTAGCTGTATGCCCGGTCAGTTTTGGGTGGCCCCTTCTATGTGGGGGAAAACAGAGTCCTCATCAGGCCAGCAAAAGCCTTGTTCCCTGACCCCGATTAGTACCCCCCTTTTAAGGGTGCTTTCGCGACCAAGGGCCCCGTAAGACTGGGGTTGCCTTACATGAGTGAACAATAGCAACCCTCGCCCATGCCCGGGAAAAATTAGTGAAGGCAATTCACTACCAAGCACTGCTCCGTCCTCTCCACTGTGCCCTTTCCCCCTTTTTCCAAAATCTAACACAGGCACTGACTTTTTCTAGGAAAAGTACAAGTCAACCCTTTTTTTTCAAACGTCTCTGTCTTCAGGTTGGGAAACAGCTCTACTAGGCAAGGAAAACTGCTCCCCTTATAGCCTCCACTTTATGAACTGCTGACGGCCAAAATGATCACGCTTTCACTTCTTTTCCGGAAAGACTTCCCCTCCCCCACAAACCCGGGCTAGAGACTGAGACTCACTTGCATGCACAAGCTATATACCCTGAGGGTGGTAAAAAGGGAATGGAATTGGCTTTAACGGTTCCTTTCTGTGAACTCCAGGATAATGTGGCCTTACATACCAGGCTACACCCCCCCCCTTGGGGGAAAATACGCCTCCCGGGCGGAAATACAAAAAGGAAAAACAATTTTTTTTGCATTTAAACAATTAACAGGAAATCATCCCCCCCCGGGGTAAAAAACTTAAAGTTACAATATGTACGTAAGAAAAAAAAAAAATATCAAACACAAGACATCAATAAATATTAAGTATTTTTTTGGAAGGCCCGCACCAAACCTTCAAGGGGTCCTGGGTGGGCGCAGGGGATTGGGTGCAGGGGCCCGCCAGGCCAACCACAAAGGGGGTTTTTGTTCAAGTAGTCAGGCTTCGTGTGAAACGAGACAAGGACAAAGTGCAACTATTTAAGGATACAGTTTTTGGGCGGCTCAGTCCTCAGCCACCAGTCCCTTAAAAAATTTAATAATTCACATTTTTCCCCAAACTTAAATTCCTTCAAAGCAATAAACTTCTTTTACAACTTTTACAATTGGCATAAATAATAACCCCCTTTTTGAGTCATAAAAAAAAAAGTTGATAACGAATAGGAGCTTTTCCCTTTTGTTTTTTGTCCCCTCACGTGGAGTGCATCAGGTATTTGGTCTCTGATCTACTTTCTGCGTAACGACAAACAAAATAAGTCTCAATCTTTCCTGGATCGGCAAGCTACTGAGGGGTGGGCGGGGGGATCCTTCACCCCGGGGATCCCAAGCATGGGCACTGCTTCTGGGATTCTACTTCTTTTTGATTCGGGCTGGGTTTGCTGGAATAAGGGGCCTCAAACGGGCGTTGGACAATGGGCATGGGGGAGGGGAGTTTCCCTTTTGGCTGATAAAACTGCAACACAGGAAGAAAACCCCTCCCGAGTCTGGGCCAATCCAGGGGAAATCTCCCCCAACCCTGTGTATGACCCCCTCTTCACTTTTTTTCGATTGACGACAGGGTTTTTTCACAAAACCTTAAGGTTGGACACAATTTTAATGGCCTGACACAGTGGTGTCGTTCTCCTCCACCTTCTGAGATACAGACTTTTCTGTTATATATTTTGGAATTTTGAAGACTATGGTTTTTGTTCCCACGGGTTTTCCCAAAATTGTGCTCTTTCTTTCCCTTTTTAACACCTTTCCCTGGATCAAAGGACGGGAGCATTCTGTTGTAAAAATTCCCCCTGTTTTTCCCGCTTTGTTTAAACTTTCTCTACGCGGTTGCACCCTGAAATTCCTTGCCGATTTGACCCCAAATTCCAAAAGTGGGGCATTGCTCGGTTCCCCCCAATTCCAAGTCCTTTTGGAGTCTTCCGGCCTTGCCTCAAAAGGGTAAGCTGGGTCTTTTTAAACTCACGGGATGTGGTTTAAAAGTCAACCTCAGGTAAAAATTTTGGGGCCCCGATTTCTTTCTTCCGGGTATGGATTTTAAAATAAAAGACAAGGGGTTATTTTTTGCAAACCCCTTGGTTGGGGGTGATGGCGTCGTTCTAATTTTTTTTCCCCCCTAAAAGTGAAAAAATTTCCCTTAAAAGATCCGCTTAAAAAAACGGGCCCTTTTACTTATACCTGCTCTGGATACCCAGGGGGGGCTGCAAAGTTTGCTTGGAAGGTCCTTGCGCCGTCATGCGTTGACCCTTTTAGGGGGGGTACCACCAAAAATCTCGAATAAGACCACCAGGGGCGGGGGATATGGACCGCCCCGCTTGGCGCAATTTTAGGGGGCCAAGGCCCGCTCCGGGGCGAGTCGCCGGTAGGCTGCAGGGTGCCTTCTACACCGTAGTCCTTTCGCGAGACCCCGGGTCCCCCAGTTTCCGACACCACTCTCGTGGAGCTGCCATTCCACCCATAGAACCGGCCCTCAAGGGGGCCCAGCTTTCTCCCCCCAAATGTCCTCTTTTCGTGTACCTTTCCAACACCATTTGAACGTTGCCTTGGGGCCATACCCATACCATTCAGGGTTTTGGGGTTGACATCCCCCGCACACTTCCACGTATAGGAAAACCGACTTCCTCTTCCCAAGGGGTTCGCTACATGGGTGCATCTTTTTCCAAAGAAACCCTTCCTGTCTTAAAACTCCCCCTTTACGACCACTGGATCCTGTCCTGGTCTCTTTCCCCCTGGAGGGGAAAGGGATTTAATGTTTCACCAACTGCTTTTTGGACCGTGCTCAGGGGTTTTCCCATTTCGATGGAACGCAGGGGGTCAATTTTTTTCCCGGCGTCCCCCTCTTCTTCCGTGTCGATTCTGTGGGTTCGGGGGAAGCTTTTTGGGTTAGCATTCTTACGGCCTGCCGGACGGATGGAAAAGGTAAAATTTGGGGAACCGAGCCATCCAACCGCCCATGGGGCCAGCTTGGCTGTTTCCAGGGCGTTTTAAGGTTGTTGTCTGTGTACGCCGGAACTTGTTTTGGGGCCAGATTGCTTAAATCTTTGTAATGGGGCCCGACCGCGCCAGAAACTCCCCCTTGAAGCTGCGTAATTTTCCGGGGTTTCCCCTCAGTTGGCCTGAGTTTTCTCTGGGAAGCAATGACTTTTTTTGGCCTTTGCTTCGAGAAACTGCTCCAACCCTTCTACGGATCGGGGAAAGCGGGGCGGTTGGTGTAATCGAAGGTCAAGATTTTTTCACCGTAAGGATCTCTTTCATCTTTGGGGAAGCTTCAGCCTTTTTCCTTCCCCCCAATTAAAGGGGGGTTTTTTTTCCCTTTGGGATTGTCCTACTAGGAGGCCTTAGAGGCCTGCCTTCTTCGGTAAAATTCACGAACCTCCTTATAACCCCTTAGTCCCAGGAACTGTCGACTTCCTTAGGTTTCGGTTCCCCGGCCATTTCTGGATGGCGGGACTTTCTTGGGCCCCGGGCTACTCCCTCTGAAAAAAACGAGGCCCCAAGTATTTACCTTTGTTTGAGTAGATGGCATTTTGATGGTTTCAACTTCATCCCGTACCCGGGCAGGGCTCAAAAAATTTTTCCGGGTTCAGAGGTCCTATAGTTTTGGAAACACGATGCGTTCTAGGGGAACAGCACGGTTTCAAAATTGAGAGCCCAGGCAATTTCCATCACTCTCTGAAATGTTCCCGGGGCACTGCTGAGCCCAAACGGCATTCTGCGAACCACAGAGCCCCATTGGGGGGAAAAACCCTTTTTTTCTCACGATCCTCCTCCCCACAGCCATTGCCATCCCCACTATAATCAAGGGTAAAAAATTTGGGGCCTTTTTTTTCAAGACTAAGGACCTAATTTCGGGAAAGGGGGTATGCTTTTTATGTTTTGCGATTCACTTGCCTAAATCCAACACTTTCTCATACTACCATTTTTTTTTTAACCAAACTAAGGTCTCCCCGGGGGCAAAAACTACCCCTTTCCCCCCGGCTTCCTTCATATATGTAACTTTCCTTAGCTTTCTGATAATGGCTGGATTTAGGCCTGTACCGCCCCTTTGATGGGAGGATCCCACCTGTAGGGTATATGCTGTACTCCCTTAAGGCCCCAAAGTCGAGGGAGGTTTATAAACCTTGTGCGTACTTTTTGTACCACCCGTAATCCCCTTGTTTCTGGTGGGCGGGAGTGGTGCTGTCCCGACATAGTTGCTGACACCAAGTTGCCGGGTATTACCTCCGTTTTTGGGCGGGAGTCTAAGGACTCATCGGGAGATAGAATTTTGTCGACGGAAATGTAATTTAGCAACTGTTCATAAGGGGGTAAATTTACTTCATCATCTCCCTTTTTGAGAAGCCGACCGGTACCCCCCAAATTTTATCACTTCCACACCCCCCTGCTGTCATGAGGTGGGCTATTTTTCTGAGAAATGGGGTTTTTTATTTCTGCTTGGTGTTTTTGTCCTCTAACCTATCTGCCCTACACCTATTATCATTTCACTCATTGGGGTATCACAATAGATTCGAGTCTGTGACCCTACATTACCAATTTCGCCTCTGTAAGCTTGCTTGCGCTGACACACGGGCCCGGATTCTCTCTGGATCACTCCCTTGCCTTGTCGGGCGACTCAGCGAGCTGTTGGAGTAAAAAACACAAACTTCCCAGACATTTTCGAAATGTTATACCCAGAATTAAATTGTTTAAACCGTTCCTTCATTTACAGTCTTTATATAGAACCCCCGGTCTTTCAACTCCTCTCTGCCTACTTTCACACCACACTTTTGGTCCCGGTACTTCCACGGGAGACCATTAGAACATCACTAAAGTCAGGGCTCGGGGGTTAAGACTTCCATAGACCAGAACTTCTAAAAAGGGCATCAGGTTTTTGGTCACCTGAGACCAAAATCGCAAACGCTGGAACGCAATCCCATCCAAATGATGGAAGGTGGTCGTCACCCACGAACCTGCGGGGTTCCAATCTAAGGGGCCTGACGAGCTCCACCTGGGTGTGCCCCGGACCCAGGTTCTGCCCGTTTAAAGGAACTGGTCGACATAGACCTTTCCGTTGCGCGGTAACAGATGAAACTCCCGGCGGGAGGGGCTGGTCAGGTTTTCTCCTGGGGGGCGTTGTTGTAGGGTCTGGTGGGTGGAACAAATGACCAGACAGGTCAGGTTGGTGGAACCCCAAAGCTTTATTATACAAGAGATTTTACTTGTAAGAGACGGGTGGCAACCCGGGAAAAGGGCAGGGGTTCACGGCAGAGGATATAGGTGTTTCTGGACAGGAGGGTTTTTCACAGCAAGTGACCAAGGAAGTCTTTTGGGCAGGCAGGTTTAACGGTAAGTACCGAGGATTTTCTGGACAGGCAGGTTGTCCGGGGAAGGCCAAGGCAGTCTCTGGGACAGGCAGGTTGTCACGGCAAGGACCAGGCAGTCTCTGGACAGGCAGGTGTCCGGCAAGTGACCAGGCAGTCTCTGGGACAGGCAGGTTGTCACGGAAAATGACCAGGCATCTTGGGCAGGCAGGTTGTTTACGGTAAGTGACCAGGCAGTCTCTGGGGAAGGCGTTGTCACGGCAAGTGACCAGGAGTCTTGGCAGGCAGGTTGTCACGGCAAGGACCAGGCAGTCTCGGGCAGGAGGTTGTCACGGCAAGTGACCGGCAGGCAGGTTGTCACAAAAGTACCAGGCAGACTCTGGGCAGGCAGGTTGTCATGCAAGTGCCAGGCAGCTCTAGACAGGCAGTTGTCCAGCAAGTACCAGGCAGGCTCTAACGGCAGGTATATAGACCTGATTTTTGGAGCCTCCGTAGGCTGCAGTCCCGGTGGCAGATGATCGCTCCCAGGTGAGCAGGCAAGACCGGGATTCTGCAGATGATGTCCGAACTTCCGGTGGAGCTGCATGGGATGGCAGAGATCGCTCCCAGGGAGCAGGCAAGAGCCGGGGATCTCTGCAGATGATGTCCGAACTTCTGGATGGAGCTGCGCGGATGGAGTGATCGCTCTAGGTAGCAGGCAAGAGCCGAGGATTCAGCAGAGCGTCCGAACCTCTGGGTGGAACTGCAGACGGATGGCAGACGGGCAACCGACAGGTAAACAGGCAGGTAATGGAATCAGGAGTAGGCTGAAACAGAGTTAGATGCACAGGAACAACATGCCGGGCACCACATAAGGGAACCTTAATATTTGGGTGGAGTCCTCCAGCTTGGCTGGGACTGATTTGGAAAATGCGCGCGGCTCCTTTAAGAGGGGGGAGGGTGCGGGGCGCGCGCCCTTTAAAGGGCCCGTAGCAGGGAAGGAGCGCGCGGGACCCGCAGGGCGGAAGGAGGACGCCATAGGGCGCGAGGGGGGCTTGGAGCACTGAGGCGCTGAGCGCAGGTGAGGAGAGCGAGTCCCTGTCTGGCCCGGGGGCAGGGACGCGGCGCTACATACCCCCCCTCTAGCCCCCCCTTCTTTAGGCCAGAAAGAAATTTAGCAGGTAAGAGGGGATGAGTTCTCCCGAGGTTCCCAGGTTCTCTCCTCAGACCAAACCCCTTCCAATCCCCCAAAAAAATAAGTCTTTCTTCCTACCCTTTTTGTGGCCAGAATGTTCTTACCTCAAATTATCATCGAACACTGGGCAGGGGGGTGTACCTGTAGACTTAAAAAAAGAGTTAAGAACCACAGGTTTGAGGAGAGATACAGAAAAGAATTAGAAATTCAATTGGCCGGAGTTTCAATTTATAGGACAGGATTGATCTGATGTGATCTCAAAAGGACCATGGAACCGAGGAACCTAACTTGTAGGACGGAATTTTGAGTCGAACATATTTGGACGAAAGCCAGACTTTGCCCCCAGGACGGAATGAGGGGGGTCCAGACGTTTTTGTCAGCTGTCTTTTATGCGCTGGGAAATGACTGAATGAGTGGGGGACCAGGTACTCTCCCAGAGGAGGAGAATTCTCTAACCAGAGATTCCGCAGCTGGATTGTCCACAGAGAGGGAAAAGGGACAGGGATCCGAGGTGCGACCGAAGACTACAAAAACGGAGACTTGGGGGAAGATTCGCTCTCATGATTGTAGGAGAATTCGGCCCAAGGCAGGAGCCCACCAACAGAATGGTGGGGCATAAGAAGTTCGAAGAAAACTGGCAAATTCTGTTTTAATTGTTCAACGTCCTTGGCGGGGGGTAAGCGGAGGAAAATCCAGGTGACTTTTTCTAGCAACTTACAAGGGGCTCTCCGAAACGGAGGTGAACTGAACCCCACGACCGACACAAGTGACGGGGGAAGACCGAAGACTGAAGATTTGGCGGATAAATCTTTAGCAATCGGTGCAGAGGGGAAGACCTGGCAGAGGAATGAAGTGAGCCATCTTGGAAAACGGCAGCGACCACCCAAATGACCGTACAACCGCGAGACGGGCAGAATCTGTTTGAAGTCCATGGCTATATGCTGCCAGGGGGCGGGGGGTACAGGAAGCGGAGAAGACGGCCGGAGGCAGGTGTTCGAACTTTTTGCGGGCACAGGAAACACGGGGCAGAAACAAAGTCTATTAGTCTTTGTGCAGGGAGGCCACCAATAATGCCGATTAATGATTGGAGGTTCTTTTTTTGACCACGGGGGCCAGGAGTTTAGCGAGTGACCCCAATGTAGGATCTCTTCCGAGGGCTCTGATACGAACGTCTTACCAGGAGGGAGCATTTGACTCACGGGAGCCACCTGCACACTCTGGCGGATCGTGAATGTTTAGGCTCTTTCTTCGAGATCCGACACCAGGAAAGCCCGAACAAGGCATCCCCTTGACGTTTTTGTCAGCGGGCGAAAATGCAAAAGAAAATCGAAGCGGGCAAAAAACAAGGACCACCGGGCTTGGCGAGGATTAAGTCTCTGGCCCTCTGGAGGATCCAATTTTTTGATCCGGTAGATGATTACCGGATGAAGAGCCCCTTCGAGTAGGTAACGCCACTCCTCCAATGCCAACTTAATGGCCAATAACTCTGATCTCAAATTTGGAAGTTGCGCTCGGGGGAGGAGAAGAGTTGGGGAAGAAACCGCAGGACACCACCCCCGGATGGCGATTTTTGGGGTAAGAACCGCTCCGGCTCCAGCAGAGGAACTTTCCACCTCCGGAAGAACTGCTTGTGCCATCCGGGCATGCAGCCTGGAGCGGAAGAGAAGGCCGTTTCAGAAAAGGAAGGCCCCCTCTGCTTCGGGGTCCACTGTTTGGGGTTACTCCTTGCGAGTGAGCGGAGATTGGGCATCCTGGAAGAGAAGTGTGGATGAAGAGACGGTAATAGTTGGCGAATCCCAGGAAAACCCCTGAATGGCCTTCAACCCCTCCGGTCTGGGCCCTTCTCGATGGCAGACAATTTCTCCGGATCATTCGTAGGCCTGCGAGAAAGATTACCCAAAACGGAAGCGTGTCGCTCAAAGAGGCACTTCTCATATTTTTGGGGAAGAGGTGATTCTGCCTGACCTGAGAGAACCTGACGAACATCCCTCGGGGAACAGAAGATCCGAGAGAAGACCAAGATGTCGTCAAGGTACCCACAACGCAGGAATAGAGGAGGTCCCGAAGATGTCGTTGACCAACCTGAAAGATGCGGAGCATTACGAGACCAAAGGGCACACCAAATACTCGTATTGGCCGTCCCGGGTGTTGAATCCGTCTTCCATTATCCCTGAGGATACGACCAGGTTGAAGCTCCACGAAGATCTAGTTGGTGAAACCAGCCCCTCTAAGACATCAAACATTCTGGAATGAGGGAAGAGGGTACTTATTCTTCACCGTGATCGAATTTAGGCCTTGTAGTCAATACAGGGACGGGAGAAACCGTCTTTCTTTTAAAAGAAGAAGAAACCTTTCCCGCTGGGGAGGTAGATTTTCGGTAAATCCCTTTGCTAATTTTTTCCTCGTATATTCGGAAATCGACTGGCCACAGCAGACAAGGGTAAATACGCCCACGGGGAGGGTAGTACCGGGTAAAGGTCAATGGGCAATCATATGGTCTTGCGGGGGTAATGTCTCTGCTTCCTTTTTATTGAAGACACAGCAAATGACCCAATGGAACGGGAGTCAGGTAGATTAGCAGGTGTAGGAGAAGAATAGACGGATGAACAGGCCCAGCACGTTTTAGACAGTCCTGTCCCCGCGAAAACCCTCCATTCTGCCAGTCAGCACGGTGCATGTTTTTGGGGCCAAGGCAACTAGTAAGAAACATGAGAGGTCCAGGCAGAAAATGAAAATGAGAGCCTCAGAATGCAACATTCCCACCTGCAGGGGTTTTGACTTCGGTGATAAGCGGATGGGCAGGAGGAGGCCCCCATCCACAGCAGAACAGATACAGGTTCAACAAGAGGTTTGGTGGGAATGTGAATTCTCTACTAGAGCCGTGCACGAGATTCCCAGCTGCTCCGAATCAGTTGGGGCCAATTCGAAGTGGCGGTTTTACCGTCAGAATTGAACACAGCAGCAGGGATGAAAAAGGATTTATTTTTGTCTAGATTTGACCTCTTTCCACGACCACGACACAGGCGTTTTCCCGACTTCTTCGGACAGGTTTGGATCCAGTGCCCTACTGCCGCGTAGAAGCAACTTTTCTCGGCACGGCGGGTCCTGACGGGCTTTGACCATCTTGGTCGGTCGACCGTAAGGCCAAACAGTGTGCACCTGAGGAGAAACGGGAAGAGGTTTTGATCTCTGACACAGGGTGCAAGATGGGGAAAATTCTTTTTTACGGGTGACCTTTGGCTCGTTCCTGGAACCGTAATCAAATTCGATTGGCAAGATTTTTTAAAAATCATCTAGAGGGGTTTGGGAAACGTCCCGACCGGCAATTTCGTCTTTAATACGGCCGGGACAGACCCCCCGAAGACCGAAATTAGAGCTTCATTGTCCCAGTAGTTCTGAGGCTAAGTCCGGAACCGTATGGAATTGACCAACGGTGGGACTCTCCTGACGGAGACGGCGAGAGTTCAGAGGAAGTCTTCCGTCCAGGTTCGCGAATACCTTCCGGAAGGCCGGAGAGAAAAAGCGGGCAGGTCAGATACGAGGATCTCTCTTCCCAGAGGGAAATTAAGCCAGGGCCAGGGCCCTTCCCGGTGAGTGGACAGATGAAGGCAATTTTGGCCCGGTCAAGTTAAACTGTTTTGGGCCAGAGCTCAAAATCAGGGTGCACAGATTAATAAACCCACCAGACGGATCGCTCCAAACTAGGAGGAGCTGACAGTGGGGGTCCGGGAATGGAAACCACGGAATGGAAATAGCAGACTGACGGGTTTAAAGAGTCATGGCTCCAGGGGAGGTTTTTCAAGTGATATTTCAGAATGTCCAGGGGGATTTACGTTCCGCAGGTGACCCAGGTGGTCTCCTGTTGAACCCTGGCAACAGCTCAGCCCACAGTTTCGGGGGTGAAGGGGGTTTTGGGGTGCCACCGGGTTCCTGGCCCGAGCAAACTGTAAGGGTCTGGGGTTTGGAACTACGACGAGACAGGTCGGTTGGGGAACCACAAAGCTTATTATACAAGAGATTTTACTTTAAGAGAGCGGGTGGCACCTGGGAAAAAGGGCAGGGTTCAGGCAGAGGATTAGGTAGTTTCTGGCAGGCGTTTGTCACAGCAAGGACCAAGGAAGTCTCTGGGCAGGCAGGTTGTAACGGTAAGTAACCGAGGCATCTTTGGACAGGCGGTTTCACGGCAATGACCAAGGAGTCTTGGGACAGGCAGGTTGTCACGGCAAGGACCAGGCATCTCTGGGAGGGGGGCAGGTTGTCACGGCAAGTGACCAGGCAGTTCTGGGACAGGCAGGTTTCACGGCAAGGACCAGGCAGTCTCTGGGACAGGCAGGTTGTCCGGTAAGGACCGGCAGTCTCTGGGACAGGCAGTTGTCACGGCAAGGACCAGGAGTCTCGGGGAGGAGTTGTCACGGAAGGACCAGGCAGTCTCTGGGCAGGCAGGTTGTCACGGCAAGTGACCAGGGCAGGCGGTTGTCAAACAAGTGCCAGGCGCTCTGGGCAGGCAGGTTTCAGGCAAGGCCAGGCAGTTTAGACGGGCCCGGTTGGCACGCAAGTGACCAGGCAGGCTCAGACAGGCAGGTATATACGACCTGATATGGGGAGCCTCCAGGTGGGGTGCGTGGGGTGGCAGATGACGCCCCCAGGGAGCAGGCAAGAGCCGGGGATCTTGCAGATGATGTCCAACTTCCGGATGGAGTGCAGTCGGATGGCAGAGACGCTCCCAGGTGACAGGCAAGAGCCGGGGATCCTGCAGAGATGTCCGAACTTCTGGATGGAGCTGCAGTCGGATGGCAGGATCGCTCCAGGTGAGCGGCAAGAGCGAGGATCTCGCAGATGACGTCCGAACCTCTGGATGGAACTGCAGACGGTGGCAGAAGGCAAGCCCACAGGTAACAGGCAGGTAACTGGAATCAAGCTGATGGCTGAAACGAGTTAGACTGAAGGAAAAATTTTTGTGGGTAATTAAGGAGGAAGTTAATATAGGGGGGGAGTTAGATTGGTGGAGAATGTTTGGAAAATTGGGGGCTCCTTTTAGAGCGGGGGAGGGTTGGCGGGCGCGCGCCCTAAAGGGCCAGTAGCAGGGGAAGAGCGCGGGACCACAGGCGGAAGGGGACGCCATAGGCGCAGAGGGGGCTGGGAGCACTGAGGACGCTGGCGCAGGTGAGGAGGGGCGACGTCCCTGTCTGGCAGCAGGCAGGGACGCAGGCGCTACAGTTTCCTCCTCCGGTGGGGCGAGTCCTCCTTCTCCTCCTGTTCATCCATGGGACATCTCCGGGCAGTCGGCTAATAAGATCTTTCCCTTCTTCCTCTTTCCGCAGCTGCAGGTATCATCACAGCAGCCCAATTTTTTTTCAATGGCGCACTTCTGAGCGCGACGTCCAATTCACTAGGGGGTCACTGCGTTGTGGCTTCTGCCGCTAGCGGGGAAAAGGTGGGTACTGCCGGTTCCGAGTGACTTCACCCTGGTGACGTTGGGTTGCCACTTCAGGTTTGCCCAGGGGTCGCAGTCCTTTTAATTGCCTGTCCTTTGGGCATCAAAGGGGCATCTGGATATCTAAAGACCACCATTTACAGTTCTGCGTTCCGCTTGGGACCCAGTCCTTGCACAAATTTTTCTTTCATCATCTTATTTTCATCAATGACATTATGGTATTAACCGCTTGAGGGCTCTCAGGCCCCTTGTAGTCGGCAGGCAAGTCCCTTATACTGTCATTGTTCTGTGAACAGTTGTAGAAAACCATCCGGAGATCTGTTTTTGGTGCGATTTAAAAATGGCCTGTAACTTTAAGAGGATCGCAGGCACCAATCCGGTCCGTGGTACCCAAGTCTCCACTTCTCTCTCAGCAGCCCATTAGCTGCCCATTATACTGCAGCTTTTTGCCTCTCAGACATAGAGTACATTTCCAGGACACTGCAATACTTCCGTTTGAATCCTGTTAAAGTGCCGGCTCGCCGCTGTACTGGGGGAGCCATTTCGCCCCAGGCATATATGGAGCGTTGTGGCATGAGCGGGACCACCGGGCGGGTGCTGGGCCTGCGCCCCCATTCGGCGCTACAATGCCACGCGGTGCGGGGTCGGGGCCTCCGCTGGGGCCGCACTGTCGGCCGGTTGTTGCGACATATTAGTGCCCCCTTGGTTAATCGGGGCCTACCGTTTCCAGAAGCTGCCGCTCCACAAGCACAGCGATGGGGACAGGACCTTCGTCGCAGGCGCTCTGATGTCAGAGCGTTCACTTCCTGTCGCAGGACCTGCCGCTGAGTCAGAGCCGGGGGCGTGTCCGAGACTCTGCGCGCTTTTCAGGTACGCCCACCTTCTTCTCCAGTGCCTCAGGGCGCGAATATGGCGGCAAATATGGCGGTATTTGGCGCCAAAAGCACAGACAGTCTTTTTCACCAAAACACTCCACAGGCACACAGGGCTCGCAATGCTGCAAGTTTCGGATCCTGTTCGTGACGCCAAGTTTTTGTTGTGACCCGCACCACAATTGTGGGTTACAGGGCTATGGGGTACTCGGAGCCGAGCCTGTAGATTTCTATAGGGGATGTCACTGGTAGCGTGGCTCGGTCCGTGGCCCTGGCAGTCAGGCGTATGATGGGGGGGAATATTACAGGGGATTTGATGTATAACGGTTCGTGACGCCACCTGTAGTTTTCTAGTCACTAAGACCAGCGCTGCTGTAGATCTCTGAGGGGATGTTGTGGCAGCTAGATGACTGGTCCCCCACAGGTGGACTGGTCCCTCAAAGTCTATGGTATTAATGATGTCGGGTGCAGATAAATAAATCAGTCTCACACCATCCAGCGTCTTTCCATACCTTTTACTTGTCAGATGTTTAGGCAGGTCCCAGGGAGGCTGGTCGGGTGGAGGATACTGCACGTCCAGGTAACAGCAGAGCAGGGTAGAGGCCTCCTTTACTTCCAATATTATGAGTCCAACTAGCATAGAGCTAAGTTCACTCCGAATTCTCCAGCTTACTCCATAGCTGTGTTGCCCAGTCAGCTTTGTGGTGGAGCCTTCTATGTGGTGGGAACAGAGTCCTTCTATGCTAGGCCTAGCTAAAAGTCCTTGTTCCTCCTGACCCCGATTACGTACCGACACTTCAAGGGCTGCTTTCTGCGACCTAAGGTCCAGTAAGACTCTGGTTGTCCCGTTACTATGAGTGAATCAATAGCAACTCCTCGGTCCCCAGTGACCGGATAATTAGTGTAGGCAATTCACTACCTAAGGCACTGCTCCGTCCTCTCCACTGTGCCCTTCGCCCTGCTTTCCAATCTCAACACAGGCACTGCACACTTTCTAAGGTAGTACAAGTCAATCCTTTCTTCAAAGCTGTCTCTGTCTTCAGGTTGAGGAACAGCTCTGACTAGGCTAAGGTGAACTGGCTCACCCTTACTAGCCTCCACTTTATGAACTGCTGACAGGAACCAAATGAGTCACTGTCTTTCACTTCACTTCCTGGAAGACTTCCCACTACTCCATGAATCCAGACTAGACTGACTGACTGACTCACTTGCATGTCACAAGCTTATATACCCTGAGGGTGTGTCTAAAGTGTGAATGGATGATGTGAGCTTTAACTGTTACCTTTCTGTGCAGACTCCAGGATAATGTGTGCCTTACATACCAGGGGTACACATATACTGTGCACAGGTCCTATTCAGGATACTAATAAACGTCTCCCATTTTCTTTGTGTATTTTTATGTCTCAGGATATCGTCCCAGTTTATTGCACCAAGATCATCTCTCATCCGTTGGAAATTTGCCTTCCTGAAGTTTAGTGTCCTTGTAACCCCTCGACTACACATCTTATTAAAGGATACATGAAAGCTTATTATTTGTGATCACTATTACCCAAGTGACCCCCAACCCTTATATTTGATATGCGGTCTGGCCTGTTGGATAATATTAGGTCTAGCAGTGCCCCCCTCTTGTTGGGTCCTGAACTAGTTGTGAAAGGTAATTGTCTCTCATAGTTGCCAAAAACTTATTACCTTTACTGGAACTACAGGTTTCTGTTCCCCAATGTATTTCAGGGTAGTTGAAGTCCCCCATAATAATGACTTCTCCTTGAGTTGCTGCTTCATCTATTTTCTTTACGAGGATATTCTCTGTTGCTTCCATTATTTTAGGAGACTTATAACAAACCCCTATCAGTAATTTATTATTTTTCCCCCCTCCCTAATCTCCACCCACAGAGACTCTACATCTTCATTAGATTCACAGATATCACACAGGATGGGTTTTAAGGATGATTTTACATATAAACACACACCCCCACCTCGCTTATTTTTACGGTTATTTCTAAACAGACTATAGCTCTGTAAATTAACCGCCCAGTCGTGGCTCTCATCCAGCCAAGTCTCAGATACCCCCACCATGTCATAATTATGTTCCAACAAAATTAATTCTAAATTCCTCCATTTTGTTGGTGAGGCTTTTAGCATTAGTATACATGCACTTTATGTATCTCTCTGAACCTCTATTCTTTCTTAAATTATTAACTGTTCTAACCCCACCCCCCATGCCACCCCCACCCCCAATTTCATTATTTGTGCCCAGGTCTCTATCTGTACTGCCTTCCCCTCCTATAAAATGAATACCCTCCCCCCAGTCCCTAGTTTAAAGACTCCTCCAACCTTCTAGCCATTTTCTCCCCCAGCACAGCTGCACCCTCCCCATTGAGGTGCAGCCCGTCCCTAGCATAGAACCTGTAGCCAACTGAGAAGTCGGCCCAGTTCTCCAGGAACCCAAACCCCTCCTTCCTACACCAATTCTTGAGCCACTTATTAACCTCCCTAATCTCCCGTTGCCTCTCTGGTGTGGCACGTGGTACCGGCAGTATTTCAGAAAATACCACGTTGGAGGTCCTTGCTTTAAGCTTGCAGCCTAATTCCCTGAAATCATCTTTAAGGACCTTCCACCTACCTCTAACTTTGTCATTTGTGCCAATGTGCACCATGACCGCTGAGTCCTCACCAGCCCCTCCCAGTAATCTGTCAACCCGATCAGCGATGTGTCGGACTCGAGCGCCAGGTAGGCAGCACACTGTTCGACGATCCCTGTCTTTGTGACAGATTGCCCTATCTGTTCCCCTAATAATTGAGTCCCCCACTACCAGCACCTGTTTGGCCTGCCCTGCTCTCCTAATTCCCCCCTTACTGGAGCAGACACTCCCCCGGCTTTCAGAGGACATGCCTGGCTGCAGCAGTGCTACCCCTGTACTGACAACCCCCTCATCTGCCAACTTTGCAAACTTATTGGGGTGTGCCAGATCAGGACTAGCCTCCCTGGCACTCTTCCCTCTACCCCGCTTTCTAACTGTCACCCAGCTTCCTACTTCAGTGTCCTGCAGCTCCCCCTAGCATCCCCCCCTCATCTATCCCATTGAGCGTCTGCTCAGTGAGCAGAAGACTCCTTTCCATATTGTCTATGGATCTCAGTGTTGCCAGCTGCACATTTAGATCCAAGATTTGGGCTTCCAAATGCACAACGTGCTCACATCTCACACAGCAGTATGCACCCTCGACCGGCTGTTCAAGGACTGCATACATGTGGCAAGATGTACACTGGATGGCATTGGCAATAGTGGAGCACATATCTAATGGGGATTTCACCAGACAGCAAAGATAAGTAAAAATAAATAAAAAGTATTAATAAAATATAACAGCAATTCAGTAAATCCTCCTTTGGAAACTCCCTGAATCCAAAGTCACTGAATCTCAAGTCACACTTACCACCGTTCACACTTGCGCACCGGTCACACTCAGCTCGCTCACACTCGCTGAAGCAGAAGATTTAAAGAGAGATTTTTTTTTTTTCTCCTTCAGCAGCAAATCACCCTGCTGCTCAAATGCACTTCCAAAAAGACTTGAGTCCCAACCAGCTGGCCCGATAAACCCTTAATTATGAACCCCCACCCTTAATTAACCCCTTGTGAATATAGCTACACCAAGATTTAAATGCAATATAGTTAACCTTTAAACCTTTAAACACACAGATAGTAAAATAAGAGATTAATCCTTTAGAGAGAAAAAATAGGTTAAAAAAAGCCCCAAAAGATTAGAACAGGTAGAAAGGCAGTCAGCAATCCACAATTCAGCCACTCACACCAATTCACACAGGTATTTGATTAAAGGTTTTTCAAATACTTCTTCACTGAATCTCAAGTCACACTTACACCGTTCACACTTGCGCACCGGTCACACTCAGCTCGCTCACAATCGCTGAAGCAGAAGATTTAAAGAGAGATTTTTTTTTTCTCCTTCAGCAGCAAATCACCCTGCTGCTCAAATGCACTTCCAAAAAGACTTGAGCCCAACCAGCTGGCCCGATAAACCCTTAATTATGAACCCCCACCCTTAATTAACCCCTTGTGAATATAGCTACACCAAGATTTAAATGCAATATAGTTAACCTTTAAACCTTTAAACACACAGATAGTAAAATAAGAGATTAATCCTTTAGAGAGAAAAATAGGTTAAAAAAGCCCCCAAAAGATAGAACAGGTAGAAAGGCAGTCAGCAATCCACAATTCAGCCACTCACACCAATTCACACAGGTATTTGATTAAAGGTTTTTCAAATACTTCTTCACTGAATCTCAAGTCACACTTACCACCGTTCACACTTGCGCACCGGTCACACTCAGCTCGCTCACAATCGCTGAAGCAGAAGATTTAAAGAGAGATTTTTTTTTTTTCTCCTTCAGCAGCAAATCACCCTGCTGCTCAAATGCACTTCCAAAAAGACTTGAGCCCCAACCAGCTGGCCCGATAAACCCTTAATTATGAACCCCCACCCTTAATTAACCCCTTGTGAATATAGCTACACCAAGATTTAAATGCAATATAGTTAACCTTTAAACCTTTAAACACACAGATAGTAAAATAAGAGATTAATCCTTTAGAGAGAAAAAATAGGTTAAAAAAGCCCCCAAAAGATAGAACAGGTAGAAAGGCAGTCAGCAATCCACAATTCAGCCACTCACACCAATTCACACAGGTATTTGATTAAAGGTTTTTCAAATACTTCTTCACTGAATCTCAAGTCACACTTACCACCGTTCACACTTGCGCACCGGTCACACTCAGCTCGCTCACACTCGCTGAAGCAGAAGATTTAAAGAGAGATTTTTTTTTTTTCTCCTTCAGCAGCAAATCACCCTGCTGCTCAAATGCACTTCCAAAAAGACTTGAGCCCCAACCAGCTGGCCCGATAAACCCTTAATTATGAACCCCCACCCTTAATTAACCCCTTGTGAATATAGCTACACCAAGATTTAAATGCAATATAGTTAACCTTTAAACCTTTAAACACACAGATAGTAAAATAAGAGATTAATCCTTTAGAGAGAAAAAATAGGTTAAAAAAGCCCCCAAAAGATAGAACAGGTAGAAAGGCACTCAGCAATCCACAATTCAGCCACTCACACCAATTCACACAGGTATTTGATTAAAGGTTTTTCAAATACTTCTTCACTGAATCTCAAGTCACACTTACCACCGTTCACACTTGCGCACCGGTCACACTCAGCTCGCTCACACTCGCTGAAGCAGAAGATTTAAAGAGAGATTTTTTTTTTTTTTCTCCTTCAGCAGCAAATCACCCTGCTGCTCTAATGCACTTCCAAAAAAAAAAACGATTATTCTTGTGGAGGACCCGCACCAAAAACCTCCCACGTGGGTCCTGGGTGGGCTGCAGGACTTCTTTGCTGCAGACCTCACTCAAGGCCACACCATACGGGTTTTTCTTCAGAGGTAGAATGGCTTTTACATAAAACCAAGATGGGGCACCGAAGTGCTAACTATTTACAACTAAAGTTTTTGGGCTGGCAAAGTCCTCAGCCACGCAGTCCTTGGCATAAGAACATTTCTAGAAAAATCACATTTCTATCATAACCACTTTAGCATGTAAACATTATCATCATATAACATTCTCAATAAAATGCAATTTTCTTCATAACTTTGTACAGTTGAGTAAACCCTATCTGGGTCATACTAGACTAGTTTGCTAGGACTACTCTTGGTACCTAACAGGTAACCTTCCTTTCGTCGTGCGTACTGACCTACGTGGTGTGGTGTCAGGTATAGTAGCATCAAGCCTATCTGTGCTGCGTGCTGGCAAACTGTAAATCCGCCTCCACCTCTCTAGGGATCTGGCAAGCATACTAGCGACTGGGCGATGCGGTTCTGCTCCGCCAGGGGATTCTTCTACCTGAGACCCAACATCTGAAGGTTCCACATTTTGAGATTCCATTCTTTGAGATACTACTTCTGGAGATGCTACAGGAGCAGGTTCTTCTTGAACTATTTCTTCTGCTGCGGCAACTGGCTCAACTGGACGTTGAAGCGCTTCTTGTGGTTGGTAAAATTGAAGTACTGGAATAATCACAGCGTCTCCGATACAAGGCCAATCTGCAGGAAAATCTCCTAGGTCCGTGTGTATGACTTCACCTGATTTCTCTTTTTCCATAACAGGTTCTTCCTCGTGAAGTTTTAACATGTCTGGACACAGTTTTAGGTGGTCTCTTGATACCGTGGTGGTCGTCTTTCCTCCATCTTTGCTAATGGTACAGGTTTTCCTGTTGTCAAATTTGGAATTTTGCACGACATATGGCTCTTGTTCCCACTGATCATCCAATTTGTGCATTCTTCTTTTTCTTTTTAACACAATTTCTCCAGCCATAAAAGGTTTAGCTGGCGCACTTTTGTTGTAGTTCTGCTCTTGCTTTTCCCTTACATTATTGAGACTATCTTCCACGCAGGCTTGTACTCTCCTGTACTGTTCCTGTCTGTTTGTGTCCCAATCTTCAGTAGTGACATCAGCTTCTGGTTCTACAACACCAAGTTCCAAATCCATGGGCAGCTTTCCTGGTCTTGCTCGCATAAGGCAGGCTGGAGTGCAGTTAGTGGAACTCACCGGTATGTGATTGTACAGATCTACTAGGTCAGGTAGTATGTCTGGCCACCGATTCCTCTCCTCAAGTGGTACCGTCTTCAGCAGATCAATGACTATGTGATTCATCTTCTCACAGAGACCATTGGTTTGGGGGTGGTACGGTGTGGTTCTTATCTTCTTACACCTGTACAAGTGACAGAATTCCTTAAACAGTTCGGCTTCAAATGCAGGACCTTGATCGGTTAACACTTGCTCTGGATATCCATGGGGTCTGCAGAAACACGCCTGAAATGTCTTTGCTGCTGTTTCAGCTGTCAGATCTTTGACAGGGGCGACCACCAGGAACCCGGAGTAGTGATCCACCATCGTCAGGGCATATGAGTATCCTGACCTGCTGGGTGACAACTTGACATGGTCCAAGGCCACGATCCCCAAGGGACGAGTCGTCTTGATGGGTTGCAGGGGTGCTTTCTGGCTACTGTAGTCTTTTCTTCGGAGGCTACAGGACGCACAGTTTTTACACCATTTCTCGATGGAACTTCGCATTCCCACCCAGTAGAAACGACACTTCAGCAGGGTTTCCAGCTTCTTCCAGCCAAAGTGCCCCGCTCGATCATGGTAGGCTTCCAACACCATCTGGATGTCTGTTCTTGGCACTACTATCTGCCATACCATCTCATGGGTTCTGGGGTTGACGTACCTTCGGCACAGCTTCTCTCGGTAGATGAACAGCCGGCTTCTCTCGTTCCACAGCTGCTTCGCTTGTTGAGACGCATCTGTATCGACCCGCCACCACAATTGTGGATTACCAGGGCAATGGGGTACTCAGAGCCGAGCCCATGGAAGTCTATGGGGGTTTTGTCACAGGTAGCTGTGGCTCGGTCTGTGGCCCGGGCGGTCTGGCGTTTGTTGGGGATATATTTACAGGGGATTGATTTATGTACAGTTCGTGACGCCACCTGTAGTATTCTGGTAATTAGTACCAGCGCTGCTGTAGATCTCTGAAGGGATGGTGAGGCAGCTAGATGTCGGGTCCCCTACAGGTGGGACTGGTCCCTCAAAGTCTATGGGGTTTGTGAAGTCGGGTGCAGATAAAGAACACAGTCTCACACGGTCAGCGTCTTTCCATACCTTTACTTGTAAGATGTTCAAGCAGGTCCCAGGGAGGCTGATCCAAGGAGAGTGTATCTTGAGACAGCAGCTGGACAAGTTAGGGGCCTCCTTTACTTCCAATACAACGAGTACAACCAGCCTGAAGCGTAGTTCCCTCAAAATCTCCAGCTAATCTTTAGCTGTACCTGCCCAGTCAGCTTAGTGTTAGGGGCCTTCCTGTGAAGGAGCTGAATTCTTATTTTGTCCTGCAGAACTCCAAAGTCTTCACTCCCCCTGACCCCAGTTACGTACTGACTATAAGGGGCTGTCTGCCGCGACCTAGGGTCCGGTAGATTCCTGGTTTTCTTATCACTGTGCTTGAAACAACAGTGACCCTTCGGTCCCCAGTGACCGGGTGCAATGTGCTGGACTTCTTCAATCCGTAAGCACTACTCCTATAAATCCACTTTCCTTTCGCCTTGTCCACGCTGGTAACATAAGCACTCAAACTAGCCAAGGGTCGAGCAGTCACTTCTTTCTTTTCCTTTCTACGAAGTTAGCCACAGATGCTCAGTTATCACAGGCAGGAGCACGTCTCTGAACCTGATACCGTCCTTTAGACAGGGATGCTGAAGACTTTCTGTACTAAAACTTCTTCTTTCCTTCAGTGTATGCTGAGGAGGTGATACAGCTCTGACTAGACTAAGGTGTATCCAGACACCTATACCAGACTCCACGATATGAACTGGTGATAAAGCAGGCTAGACTCTTTCCTCCCTCCAGACGTCTTCTCTCTCTGAAGTCTAGACACTGACTCTACACGTCCTCACTGTCCGAAGACAGGAACTAGACTCCTAAAATCACTCCAACACATACTACCTTGACCACTCCCTCTAGAGTATACTCCACTACCCTAAGGGTGTGTCTAGTATATGTTGAGTGAATGAATATTTAGCATTAAACTGCTGTCTCGCCACACACTCTCCAGGGTACTGCGTGTGCCTAACACCAGGGCTACACATTCCCCCATGGTAAAAGACAGCACTCCCGGGCTGTAAAATACAAAAGAGACATTTTGTTTATGCAATAAACATTAAACAATAACATCTTCCCATCCGGGAGGTGAGAATATCTTGAACGTTGCAAACTTTATAGAAAAATACAAATATTAAATAGCATTCAATAAATATACAAGATACTTGTGAAGGACCCGCACCAAACCTTCAACGTGGGTCCTGGGTGGGCTGCAGGACGTCCAATTGCAGACCTCACTCAGTGCCACACCACACGGGTTTTGTTTTCAGAGGTAGTTGTAATGGTTTATGTAAAACCAAGAGAAAGCACCGAAGCGCAACTATGTACAAGTAAGTTCTGGGTTAGCATAGTCCTTAACCTCCAAGTCCAATGTAAAACCTAAGACATATTATATAATATCAAAGTGCATAAACTTTTTCTGGTTACTATTTACCATTTATCATTTATCATTTACCCAGCCGGGCATTCTACAGTAGAAATATATATATTCACTATATAAATTGTGCAAAACTTTATAAAACATTTCAAACTTTTTTTACTTTTGGTAGATCCGATAGGGATCTCACCAATTCTTCACTATCTTATTCATTTTCTGCAAATACACTTTCCACTACTTTTTCCACCCCGGGGGCTGGAACAACGCAATGGGCCCTTGATCCCAGGACCAGCAAATCATGTGCTGCGATCAGGGTCTGGGTCGCCACAGTTCTGGTGCGAACCTCTAGGGGCGCAACGGGTACATTTTCTTCACGTGACACCGATTGCGTCTCAATCACGGTTAGCGATATGGACCGCGTTAGGGATTGCGATCGAGACTGTGTCGCATGTTGCGATGAAGAGGTGACTTTAATTCGCGATGAACTCTGGGTCGCTAGTTGCGATGAAGAGGTGGCTTTAATTTGCGATGAACTTGCAGGGGGCGATGCTGGGGCACGGCCGGATGCTGCTTGAACTGGAAACGGGGACGCGGCGGTAATGGTGACGGTACCTGCGTCTGGGACGGGGTCACGGACGATGGTGACGTTAAGGGCATACCATCCCTTCATTCCCCAGTGCCGCGTATATGTGACGATATCTCCATTCGCTAAGTCCCTCCCGGGATGGCCTTGCGGCAGGTGGGATTCTACGTCACGCCTGCTGACAAAGACCGCTGGGTAGAGGCCCGGTTCACGGATAAAGCCCCAGCCCTTCCGGAGCTGGAACTCAGTCACACACCCCTGCCGCCGCGGTTCCCTCAGAGTACCTTTATCTCGCCGGACAGTCTCCTTGTCGGCGATCAGCTCGGCAAATTGTCGCTGACGGTTCCTCTGAGTTTCCCGCTCTTCCTCCTGCTGGCGCCTCTTCTTCTCTTCACGACTCTGCCATTCTTGTTCCCACTGGGCGGTGTAGGCGACGTCATCCAGGCGCGCCATTTCGTCCCAGTCCACGTCTGGTAGTGACGGACAGGACCCCTCCGGTGTCCCTGCCGGGGACCGATAATCTGCTGCGGCCTCTTGGCCGGGCGGGCGTTCCGGGATTGGCTGTACCTCCTCAACCTCCTCCGCCTCCACCGCCTCACCGGTGGGATCGGGAACGGTACTTTCGGGGGCAGCCTCCGGTTGCTCCTTCGCCTTGGGCAGCAGACTCTTCGGTATTTGGAATCGTGGGGGTTCGTTGAGGGGAGAGGACGCCGTGTTCGTTAGTTGCCACTGCAGCAGGTTACATCGGCGTCTCTCAATCTCCTCCAGTCCAGTTTGGTGCTGGACCATCTTCTTCAGGCGTGCATTTTCTTCTCTTATCTCTAGCAACGCCTGTTGCAGGTGCAGGATCACAGAAGACTCCTGTGATGGTGGCAGCTTGGCTGGGGCACGGGGCCTGCCTTCCTCCGCTTCCCAGCTCGGCTGCACACGTCCTGCCTCCATGATGTTCCAGAAGATTCTTTCTTCTTTCTGCGGAGACATCCGGTCTCTTCCGTGGAGGTGGGGTTTGCGTCTCCTCCTCCTCGCAGGGAAGGTGAAGAGGAGGCGGACCTCCTTTGCTGTAGGGCAGGATCGCATGTTGTAATAGCACTTTGAGAGGGCAGGCATTTTTTTTTTTTTTTTTTTTTCGCGCCACAGGGGGGTAGACGCCCACGAAGGTACGCCCACCTTCTTCTCCAGCGCCTGAGGGCGCGAATATGGCGACAAAAATGGCGATTTTGGCGCCAAAAGTGCAAACAGTCCTTTTTCACAAAAACAATTCCTTAGGCACACAGGGCTCGCAATTCCGCGAGTCTCGCATCCTGTTCGTGACGCCAAGTTGTATCGACCCGCCACCACAATTGTGGATTACCAGGGCAATGGGTACTCAGAGCCGAGCCCATGGAAGTCTATGGGGGTTTTGTCACAGGTAGCTGTGGCTCGGTCTGTGGCCCGGGCGGTCTGGCGTTTGTTGGGGATATATTTACAGGGGATTGATTTATGTACAGTTCGTGACGCCACCTGTAGTATTCTGGTAATTAGTACCAGCGCTGCTGTAGATCTCTGAAGGGATGGTGAGGCAGCTAGATGTCGGGTCCCCTACAGGTGGGACTGGTCCCTCAAAGTCTATGGGGTTTGTGAAGTCGGGTGCAGATAAAGAACACAGTCTCACACGGTCAGCGTCTTTCCATACCTTTACTTGTAAGATGTTCAAGCAGGTCCCAGGGAGGCTGATCCAAGGAGAGTGTATCTTGAGACAGCAGCTGGACAAGTTAGGGGCCTCCTTTACTTCCAATACAACGAGTACAACCAGCCTGAAGCGTAGTTCCCTCAAAATCTCCAGCTAATCTTTAGCTGTACCTGCCCAGTCAGCTTAGTGTTAGGGGCCTTCCTGTGAAGGAGCTGAATTCTTATTTTGTCCTGCAGAACTCCAAAGTCTTCACTCCCCCTGACCCCAGTTACGTACTGACTATAAGGGGCTGTCTGCCGCGACCTAGGGTCCGGTAGATTCCTGGTTTTCTTATCACTGTGCTTGAAACAACAGTGACCCTTCGGTCCCCAGTGACCGGGTGCAATGTGCTGGACTTCTTCAATCCGTAAGCACTACTCCTATAAATCCACTTTCCTTTCGCCTTGTCCACGCTGGTAACATAAGCACTCAAACTAGCCAAGGGTCGAGCAGTCACTTCTTTCTTTTCCTTTCTACGAAGTTAGCCACAGATGCTCAGTTATCACAGGCAGGAGCACGTCTCTGAACCTGATACCGTCCTTTAGACAGGGATGCTGAAGACTTTCTGTACTAAAACTTCTTCTTTCCTTCAGTGTATGCTGAGGAGGTGATACAGCTCTGACTAGACTAAGGTGTATCCAGACACCTATACCAGACTCCACGATATGAACTGGTGATAAAGCAGGCTAGACTCTTTCCTCCCTCCAGACGTCTTCTCTCTCTGAAGTCTAGACACTGACTCTACACGTCCTCACTGTCCGAAGACAGGAACTAGACTCCTAAAATCACTCCAACACATACTACCTTGACCACTCCCTCTAGAGTATACTCCACTACCCTAAGGGTGTGTCTAGTATATGTTGAGTGAATGAATATTTAGCATTAAACTGCTGTCTCGCCACACACTCTCCAGGGTACTGCGTGTGCCTAACACCAGGGCTACACACATCCTTCTCCAAGGAGGAACCTTCCTGAGTTATCAGTTCCTTGATATGGCTGACAACCGGGTCACTGTTCTGGGTCTCCTTCCAGCTGTGGTGAGGTAAAGGGTTTAACGTCTTACCACGCTGCCTCCTGTAGGCTCGTTGCTCGTGGATCATCCCATTTCTGTGGAATGCAGGTAGCTCAATCTCTTCTAGGTCATCCAGTTCCTCTTCCGTGTCGGATTCATGCGGCATTCTGGACAAGGCGTCAGCGTTGGCGTTCTTACGGCCCGCCCTGTACTTGATGGTAAATTGATAGTTCGACAGCCGAGCCATCCAACGTTGCTCCATGGCTCCCAGCTTGGCTGTTTCAAGATGTGTCAAGGGGTTATTGTCTGTGTACGCAGTGAACTTGCTAGAGGCTAGGTAATGCTTGAACCTTTCTGTAATGGCCCAGACCAGCGCCAGGAACTCCAACTTGAAGCTGCTATAGTTCTCTGGGTTTCTCTCGGTCGGCCGGAGCTTCCTGCTTGCATATGCGATGACTTTTTCTTGGCCATTTTGCTTCTGACTGAGGACAGCTCCCAATCCTTCGTTGCTGGCATCAGTATACAGCAGGAACGGTTGGCTGTAGTCAGGATAGGCTAAGATCTCATCGCCTGTCAGGATCTCCTTCATCTCTTTGAATGCCTCAGCTTGTTCTTTACCCCCGTGGAATGGAGGATTTCTGCTCTTGAGGGGTTGTCCTACCAGGAGGTCCTGCAGAGGCGCTGCTTTCTTGGTGTAGTCCTTTACAAACCTCCGGTAGTAATCTGTCAGTCCCAGGAACTGGCGCACCTCCTTGAGATTCCTTGGTTCTGGCCATTTCTGGATGGCAGTGACCTTCTCGGGGTCCGGCGCTACTCCTTCTGAGCTGACAATATGTCCCAAGTACTGTACCTTTTGTTTGAGCAGATGGCACTTTGAAGGCTTCAGTTTCATCCCGTACTTGGACAGGGACTCGAATACCTCTGCCAAGTGCTTCAGATGATCCTCATACGTTTGGAGTACACAATTACGTCGTCCAGGTACAGCAACACGGTTTCAAAGTTGAGATGTCCCAGGCAGCTCTCCATCACTCTCTGGAACGTTCCCGGGGCACTGCTGAGTCCAAACGGCATTCTGTCATACTCACAGAGTCCCATCGGGGTGGTGAAAGCCGTCTTCTCCCGATCCTCCTCAGCCACAGCTACTTGCCAGTACCCACTAGTGAGGTCGAGGGTGGAAAAGTAGTTAGCAGTTTTTAAGGCAGCTAAGGATTCCTCAATGCATGGTAAAGGGTATGCATCTTTATGTGTAATGCGATTTACTTGTCTGTAATCTACACACATTCTCATGCTTCCATCCTTTTTCTTAACTAGGACTAGAGGTGCTGCCCAGGGACTACAACTATCCCTTATCACCCTGCTTCCTTCATGTCACGCAACATTTCCTTGGCTTTCTGGTAGAGTGCTGGAGGTATAGGCCTGTACCGCTCTTTGATAGGAGGATGGCTGCCTGTAGGGATGTGATGTTGTACTCCCTTAATGGTCCCAAAGTCAAGTGGGTGTTTGCTAAATACCTGTGCGTACTCCTGTACGGTGACCAGCGCTGCAGGGTTAATCTTCTGAGGGGATGGTTACTGGCAGCAAGATGTTAAGTCTCCCACAGGCGAGACTGGATCCCTCAAAGTATAAGTGGCGATGCAGGGGTGCAAGTAATAAGGCAGTCACACACAAATCAGTCTCTTTCCATACCTTTACTGGTGGTATTTGCAGGTATGTCCCGGGAAGCTGCTCAGGGTGGAGGATGCACATCCAGGTAATCACTGTGTAGGTTTAAGGCCTCCTTACTTCTTAATGTGTGAGTTTCCAACCTGCATGAAGCTAAGTTTAACTCCTTCTCCTTTCTACGCCCGGCTGATCTTGTGATGAGGTCTTTTTGTGGACAGAACGGTGTCTTTATGGCGGTACCTTCCAGACCCCCGTCTTCCTAACCCGGTTACGTATCAGCACTGAAGGGCCCCTCTGCGACCTGAAGTCCAGCAGGGATTCCGGTTTTCTCCCACTAGCCTTGAAGGTTCTAGCATTCTTCGGACCCGGTGTCCGGTTGTATAGAGTGGAGGCAGCTATGGTTGCTATATCACCTCGGTCACTCTTTCCCTTTGGCCACTCGCCTGTCGTCCTACACACACCCCAACATGAGCACAGGCAGCAGGGGATGTCAGCTTTTCCTGAGATAACTCCGAACAGAGATGTCGTGTCTGCTTTCCCTGAGGTAACACCAACGACTACTAACTTTTTAGCTAGATTGTCTTTATCTCACTGCTGTCTCAAGGGCTCCCTCTAGTGGAACCAGGGAAAATGTCAAGTGTTGTGTGCTTATCAGGTATTTGTGATTACCTTTCTGTGCACTCTCCAGGGAACATGTGTACCAAGCATAGCTGGGCCACACACATCCTCCCCCAGCCGTCCATCATGGCTCTTCAGTGTCACCGCGCCTGCTCCTGCTTTTTTTTTTTTACTTTCGGTTGTCTCCGGCGCCGGCACTCTTGTATCAGTCCCCGGGCATGCACAGTTCGCACTGCCCGGGAACTGTCACAAGACTCCAGCGCATGCGTTGTAGCCTTTCCCCTGATCCATCCCCGCAGTGTGTTATTATGTATTTACACTGCGGGGCAGGAAATCTGGCGCCTGCGCAGTCTATCTGAATAGCTGCGCCTGCCCCTTTCTCCCAGACTCCCTCCACTTTCAGACAGTCTTCGGCGTCGGATGTGCTGACCGCCCAGAACTAGTCTAGCACATCCAACGCCGAAGAATCTCTGAAAGTGAAAGTGGAGGCACTGGAGGGAGTCTGCGCATGCCCGGGGACTGATACAAGAGCGTCAGCGCCGGAGACAAACAAAAGTAAAAAAAAAATGCAGAAGCAGGCGCGGTGACGTGAAGAGCCTTGATGGACGGCTGGGGGAGGATGCATCATGGGCAGAGGACATGCCTCTTAGACGCAATTAAGGTATGGGGACCGATTTATAAAACTAAATATTTCAGCGTTGCATGGTCACAGAAGTAAAAGAGCCACCTTCACAGACTGCTGCATTAGTGCTGCTGAAGCCGTGGCTCTTTTCCTTCAAAACGGCCGGGGGGGGTGACAAGTTCCCTTTAACCCCTTCCTGACCTGTGACACAGCGTATGTGTCATGAAAGGATCACGTTCCTGCAGGTCGGGTGACCGGGGTCACTGAAAGGTCACCCGACCTGCAGGCACAAGACCCTTTGTGCTTCACCACAGGGGGGTTGGCTTAACCCCCACGTGGCTACGATCGCTCTGATTGGCTGTTAAAAGTCAAACAGTGCTCCCTTTATTCCGAGCCCCGACGTGTGCCCAAACAGTGGTTTACCCCCACATATGGGGTATCAGAATACTCAGGAAAAATTGCACAACAACTTTGGGGGTCTAATTTCTCCTGTTACCCTTGGGAAAAAAATTGGGGACTAAAAAAATTATTTTTGTAGAAAAAAAATGATTTTATTATTTTTCACAGCTCTGCGTTATAAACTTCTGTGAAGAACTTGGAGATTCAAATTGCTCACCGCACATCTAGAGGAGTTCCTTGGGGGATATAATTTCCAAAATGAGGTCACTTGGGGGGGTTTCTACTGTTTAGGCACATCATGGGCTCTGCAAACGTAACATGACACCCACAGACCATTCCACCAAAGTCAGCATTTCAAAACGTCACTACTTTCCTTCCGAGCCCCAACGTGTGCCCGAACAGTGGTTTCCTCCCCACATATGGGGTACCGGTGTACTCAGGAAAAACTGTACAACAACTTTTAGGGCCCAATTTCTCCTGTAACCATTGTGAAAATAAAAATTGCGGGTTAAAAAAAATCAGTTTTTGAGGAAAAAAATGATTTTTTATTTTTACGGCTCTGCATTATAAGCTTCTGTGAAGCACGTGTGGGTTCAAGGTGCTCACCACACATCTGGATAAGTTCCTCAGGGGGTCTAGTTTACAAAATGGGGTCACTTGTGGGGGGTTTCTACTGTTTAGGCACATCAGGGGCTCTGCAAACGTAACAAGATGCCGCAGACCTTTCCATCAAGTCGGCATTTCAAAGCGTCACTAAATCCCTTCCGAGCACTGACGTGTGCCCAAACAGTGGTTACCCCCCACATATGGGGTACCAGCATACTCAAGACAAACTGGACAACAACTTTTCGGGTCCAATTTCTCCTGTAACCATTGTGAAAATAAAAAATAGGGGGCTAAAAAAATTATTTTTTGAGAAAAAAAAATGATTTTTTATTTTCAGGGCTCTGCGTTATAAACTTCTGTATAGCACCTTGGGGTTCAAAGTGCTCAGTGTGCATCTAGATAAGTTCCTTAGGGGGTCTTGTTTCCAAAATGGGGTCATTTGGGGGGAGCTCCAAAGTTTAGGCACACAGGGGCTCTCCAAACACGACATGGTGTCTGCTAACGATTGGAGCTAATTTTCCATTAAAGTCAAATGGCGCTCCTTCCCTTCTGAACCCTGCCGTGCACCCAAACAGTGATTCCCCCCACATATGGGGCACCAGCGTACTCAGGAAAAACTGGACAACAACTTTTGGTGTCCAATTTATCCTGTTTCCCTTGGGAAAATAAAAAATAGCGGGCTAAAAAATGATTTTTGAGAAACAAAAATTATTTTTTTATTTTCACTGCTCTGCGTTTATAAACTTCTGTGAAGCACCTGGGGGTTCAAAGTGCTCACTATGCATCTAGATAAGTTCCTTGGGGGGTCTAGTTTCCAAAATGGTGTCACTTGTGGGGGAGCTCCAATGTTTAGGCACACAGAGACTCTCCAAATGCGACATGGCAACCGCTAAATTTTCCAGCATATTTTCCATTCAAAAAGTCAAATGGCCCTGCTGTGTGCCCAAACAGTGGTTTATGACCACATATGAGGTATCGGTGTACTCAGGAGAAATTGCCCAACAAATTTTAGGATCCATTTTATCCTGTTGCCCATGCAAAAATGAAAAAATTGATGCTAAGATAAAATTTTTGTTGGAAAAATTAAAATGTCCATTTTTTCCTTCCACGTTGCTTTAGTTCCTGTGAAGCACCTGAAGGGTTAATAATCTTCTTGAATGTAGTTTTGTGTAGCTTGAGGGGTGCAGTTTTTATAATTTTGTCACTTTTGGGTATTTTCTACCATATAGACCCCTCAAAGTGACTTCAAATGTGAGGTGGTCCCTAAAAAAAAATGGTTTTGCAAATTTTGCTGTAAAAATGAGAAATCACTGGTCAACTTTTAACCCTTATAACTTCCTAACAAAAAAATTTTTGTTTCCAAAATTGTGCTGATGTAAAGTAGACATGTGGGAAATGTTATTTATTAACTATTTTGTGTCACATAACTCTCTGGTTTAACAGAATAAAAATTCAAAATTTGAAAATTGCGAAATTTTCAAAATTTTCGCCAAATTTCCATTTTTTTCACAAATAAACGCAAAAATTATCGACCTAAATTTACCACTAACATGAAGCCCAATATGTCACGAAAAAACATTCTCAGAATCACTAGGATCCATTGAAGCGTTCCTGAGTTATTACCTCATAAAGGGACACTGGTCCGAATTGCAAAAAATGGCAAGGTCATGAAGGGGATGGTCCCAAAATGCCCGCTACTTTATGATGGCCCCAAAAAGCCCCTATATTTTATGGAGTGTGGGAGGAAACCGGAGAACCCAGAGGAAACTCACATAAATACGAGGAGAACTTACAAACTCTTTGCAGATGTTGTCTTTGGTGAGATGAACAGTGGCCCATCAGAGGCAATGTTACTGGTGACCATTGGCACCCCAGTCTGGCACTGATGACCTCCTTATGTATCCTCTGATATTTTATACAATACTCAAAGGAAAAGTCAAGGAACATCAGCGGAGATGAGAACTAATTCTCAGTAATCTGACTCATTTTATAAAGGCAAGAAATAATGAATATTTCCCGACCGGCGTCCTGGGTGACATTTGAACGTTCAGCACTCGCTTGTATCCGTCACGTAGCAGAACAAGAAGTCATCTTGAGTTTCTTCTATACATCTGTATATTTATAGTGGAGTCGGCCACCACAGGAGAAGCTGTTGGACTTATGGCACCTAGATCCCAATGTGAACTGTGTCCCGACCCCCACAATACTATGTGCCATATATAAGCCTGGTGTCTTCTTACATCTCTGAGGGTGAGTTGAGCCTCTTTCCATGCTTAGTTTAGCTGCCCTTTCACCTTCCCCTCGTTATATCATTATTCTTTGTTTTTATGTATATTTTTCTTTTTTTGGACTCATAAATTCAGAATGAGGTCCATTAAAGGAGTTGCCTGGGAAAAATAAAGTTTTGTTGAGCCCAAAGAATATGTAAAAAATCATATACTCAGTCATAATTAATCACCTACCGACACCCACCTTAATCCAGCAGAGGCCGCTCCGTCGTCTGCACAGAGACAGGAAGATAGGAAGCAGTGATGTCACCGTTCCATCAGCCGCCAGACTGCTTCGGCCTGTGATAAAACACACTTGACCGCTGCGGCTAATCACAATCCAGCAACTGGTTGAACGGTGACACTACCGCTTCCAGTCTCGGCACAGACCATGGAGAGGCTTGCCATGCATACATATATGGTGTGAGCTGGATGTGGATGTATGGAGTGGGCTCAGGAGCTGAGCTCACACCAGGGTATTTGCTCATTTTGTTTCTATTTTATGTTTTGTCTGTTTAATGGTCAGTGTGAACAGGCTCCTATACGTTGCATGCATACCAACTTATACTCTGACTCATTTTTTCTCAGTTTTTCACATTATACCTAGCAAATTCTAGCTGTGTTGCACAGCCAGTTCCTACCCATAGCAGTAACAATCTGAGCTGAGTTCTGATCGTTACTATTAACCCCTTTAATGCTATTGTCAATCACGGACAGCAGCATTTAAAGTGCACAGTCTGGTGGATAGGAGGGCAGTTTTCCTCGCCCATTAACCCAACCCCTCTTCCCCCCTGTAATGAGATCATGGGTGACCAAAGGGTTGCCTACCCTGACACAATTTCTTTGAAAACCAGCCTATGACCGGGGCCACACTTGCGTGTGCAATGCAAGAAACTTGCGCGAGTCTCTCGCCTAAATACCCGGCACTGCCTCCGGCACTCGGACTGGAGCGTTCAGCTGCATAGAAATTACAAGTTTAAAAGAAAAGTCTTGAGTGAGGAAAAGAAGGGCTCAATTCTGGCTTTACTAGCAGAGGGATACAGTGAGCGTCATGTTGCCTTCATCCTTAAAATTTCTAAGACGGCAGTCCACTACAACAAGGTCAAGTAGCAGATATTGGGGACAACAAAGCTACAGACTGAAAGAGGGCGAAAACGACTCTCCCTGACCAGGATGACCGTCATCTTATTCAAATGTCACTCAGCAACCGCAGGATGACATCAAGTGACCTACAAAAGGAATGGCAAATGGCAGCTAGGGTGAAGTGCACGGCAAGGGCAGTTCGTAACAGGCTCCTAGAGGCAGGGCTGAAGTCATGTAAAGCTAGAAAAAAAGCCTGTCATCAATGAGAAGCAAAGGAGAGCCAGGCTGAAGTTTGGGAAAGGATTGGACCATAGAGGACTGGAGGAAGGTAATCTTCTCTGATGAGTCTAATTTTCAGCTTTGCCCAACACCTGGTCGTCTAATGGTTAGAGGGAGACCTGGAGAGGCGTACAACCCACAGTGTCTTGCACCCACTGTGAAATTTGGTGGAGGATCGGTGATGATCTGGGGATGCTTCAGCAAGGTTGGAATTGGGCAGGTTAATCTTTGCAAAGGACGTATGAATCATGCCGTATACAAGGTTATCCTGGAAAAACACCTGATTCCTTCTGCTCAGGCAATGTTCCCCAACGCTGAGGACTGTTTTTTCCAGCAGAACAAAGCGCCGTGCCACACAGCTACATCAATCAATGTGTGGATGAAGGACCACCACTTCAAATCCCTGTCATGGCCGCCCAATCTCCAGACCTGAACCCCACTGAAAACCTCTGGAATGTAATCAAGAGGAAGATGGAAAGTCACAAGCCATCAAAGAAGAAGAACGGCTTACATTTATGTACCAGGCGTGGCATAAGGTCACCCATAAGCAGTGTGAAAGACTGGTGGAAAGCATGCCAAGATGCATGAAAGCTGTGATGAAAAATCATGGTTATTCCACAAAATATTGATTTCTGAACTCTTACTGAGCTAAAACATTAGTATTGTTGTTTCTAAATGATTATGAACTTGTTTTCTTAGCATTATTTGAGGTCTGCAAGCATTACTTTTTTTTGTTATTTTGACCATTTCTCATTTTCTGAAAATAAATACAAAATTTATTGCTTGGAAATTCGGAGACGTTGTCAGTAGTTTATAGAATAAAAGAGCAATTTACATTTTACTCAAAAATATAAAGAGAAAAATCAGACAAACTGAACATTTTGCAGTGGTCTCTTTTGCCAGAGCTGTATATAACAATATAACATTAATCTGCTAATCTGTAAAGCTTAATGAAATATGTCTTGCATTGATTCCTGCAGCAGATATGCAGACATGTTGGGAGTAGAGTTGAGCGATACTTTCCGATATCCTAAAGTATCGGAATCGGAATGGTATCGCCGATATCACTAAAATATCGGCGATACCCGATACCGATACCGGAAGTCCCATGTAAGTCTATGGGAACAAAATATCGCAACTAAAAAAACCCATTCTTTCCTTGTAAACACTAAATATACACACATAGAATACATATATATATATATATACATGTCATTGTGACATATATATATACATATATGTATAGTTTATACACTTCTACATAGTAAAATATCCTCTCATTCAATTGCCGGGTAAAGCCGGCTTCAGTGAAAAGACAGAAGCACCCGACATGAAATGACACTTGGTGTACATAGGGTTAACCATGTCTTTTCATGTCGTTTGCTATCTGATTTGCACAAACAATTAAATCAGACTATGTGTGCAAAATTTCACACCTGTAGGGGTTAATTAAAGGTGTAAATTCGTTGTAAAAAAAACGGACTTTTTTTGCTACGAATTTACACCTTTAATTAACCCCTACAGTGTGAAATTTTGCACACATAGTCTGATTTAATTGTTTGTGCAAATTAGGCTGGAGTCACACACAACCACAAAAAATCGGTCCGTTTTAGACGGTCGACAATCGGATCAAAATAAAAACATCACACATCCTTCTGGCATCCGATTTTCCTTCAAAGATGCGATTTAATCGCATGTGTGTACCTTGTAACATCCGATTTTCATCCGACTTGCGAGATTTTGTCGCAGGCTTGCAAAACTGACATATAATGGATCCAAAAGAATAGTATTTAAATGCCAAAAGAAAGAATAGATATATACACATATATATATATATATATGTCATTGTGACATATATATATACATATATTTATAGTTCTTACACTTCTACATACTGTTATAGCCGCTAATTCAATTGCCGGCTTCAGTGAAATCACAGAAGCCGACATGAAATGATACATTGTTTCCACACATTTAACCATGTAATTTCATGTATTTTTATATATGTTTGAAACATACAATTACATGAGTATATGTGTGCTAAATTTCAGACATGTAGGGGTTAATTAAAGGTGTAAATTCGTTAAAAAAAAATGCGTGGGCTCCCGCTGTATTTTCTCCACCAGACAGACAAAGCAAGCGAGTGGGGGCAGATAATAATAGCCTAGGGAGGGTACATTTTTTTTGTGCCCCCCCTGGCTACTAACATCTGCCCCCAGACACCCCAGAAAGGGCAAATCTATAATTAGATTCGCCCTTTCTGGCACTTTGCCCGTCTATTCCCATTGCCCTGTAGCGGTGGCGAATGGGTTAATAAGGGGTTAAAATGACCTTGCAATTGAAAGGTCACTTTAAGCCAGGTTAATAATTGATAGCTGTCAATTAGGCAACTATCAATTATTAATCCTATTGTATGAAAGAAAAATCAAACACACACACTTTAATAAAAAATAAGTTTAATTAAATAATCACACAGTTTTTGACCATATTTTATTTTCCTGCTAAAACCATTTCCTGTAATAAAAATAAAATAAAAAAGCAAAATTATACTTACCAATCCGATGTACAGTCAGGTCCCACGGTGTAATCCATCAGAAAGGGTTAACAGGTTACAGGTCGCAGAGAGCTAATAATGCTGTCTCAGACCTGTATTCCCCTGAATGAATAACTTCCTCTCCCAGCGAAAGTAGAGGAATAGATTCATGAATGGAGCTTAATTGATTTCTTGCCAATTTAACTGTAGTGACCTGACCTAAAGGGAAAGTGGACACAATCAATTAAGCTTCATTCATGAAACACATCCTCTCCTGTCGCCAGGAGAGGAACTTATTCATTCATGAGCTTTGAGCTGAGCATGCAGGATTACTTGCACTGCTTGGCTCAAAGCTAGTTAACCCTTTGTGAAGGATTACAGCGTGGGACGTGACAGATCGGCGGAATAGGTAAGAATAATGTTGTTTTATTTCTTTTTCTTTATTTTAGGAGATCAATGGCTTCGCACGGATTTAGTGTAAAATAAAATATGGTCAAAAAAATGTGTTTTTATTTCATTAAAATTATTTATTCTTAAAGTGTGTGTGTTTTTTTATTTACTTCAATAGGATTAATAATTGATAGTTGTCTAATTGACAGCTATCAATCATTAACCTGCCTTAAGGTCACCTTTCAATTGCAAGGTGACAGTAAGGTGAGATTAACCCATTCGCCACCGCTACAGGGCAATGGGAATAGACGGGCAAAGTGCCAGAAAGGGCGAATCTAATTATAGATTTGCCCTTTCTGGGGTGTCTGGGGGCAGATGTTAGTAGCCAGGGGGGGCACAAAAAAATGCACCCTCCCTGGGCTATTATTATCTGCCCCCACTCGCTTTGCTTTGTCTGTCTGGTGGAGAAAATACAGCGGGAGCCCACGCATTTTTTTTCAACGAAATTACACCTTTAATTAACCCTACATGTCTGAAATTTTGCACAAATACACTCATGTAATTGTATGTTTCAAACATATATAAAAATACATGAAATTACATGGTTAAATGTGTGGAAACAATGTATCATTTCATGTCGGCTTCTGTGATTTCACAAAACCCGGCAATTGAATTAGCGGCTATTACAGTATGTAGAAGTCTAGGAACTATAAATATATGTATATGTACATGTCACAATGACATGTATATATATATGTATGTGTTCTATGTGTATATATCTATTCTTTCTAGTCTTTATTAAAGCTGTCAGTGTGATTTTACAGTATAGGCGGGGATGAATTGCCGGCTTTTCTAAAGGACACCGATGCGATTTCATCGCAAGTCACACAGTGTGGTCCGTTTGTAATCAGATTTTTCATCGCTCCCATAGACTTGCATTGGCGATTGTCGACCGACAATCGGTGACAATCGCAGCATGCTGCGATTGTACACGGACGTTTAAAACGGACCACAAAAAATCTGATACTGGGAGCTGCTCCATAGATTAACATAGGTCCGACTGCAATGCGATATTTCATCGCATTGCAGTCGTCCGATTTTGTCGCCAGTGTGACTCCGGCCTTAGATAGCAAAGGACATGAAAAGACATGGTTAACCCTATGTACACCAAGTGTCATTTCATGTCACCCGACATGAAATGACACTTGGTGTACATAGGGTTAACCATGTCTTTTCATGTCCTTTGCTATCTAATTTGCACAAACAATTAAATCAGACTATATGTGCAAAATTTCACACCTGTAGGGGTTAATTAAAGGTGTAAATTCGTTGTAAAAAAAACGGACTTTTTTGCTACGAATTTACACCTTTAATTAACCCCTACAGGTGTGAAATTTTGCACACATAGTCTGATTTAATTGTTTGTGCAAATTAGATAGCAAAGGACATGAAAAGACATGGTTAACCCTATGTACACCAAGTGTCATTTCATGTCGGGTTCTGCATTTTCACAAAAGCCGGCAATTGAATTAGCGGCTATTATACTATGTAGAAGTGTATGAACTACAAATATAAATATATATATATATGTGTCACAAATTCAATGACATGTATATATATATATGAGGTGTAAAATTGCTGAAAAAAAATGCGTGGGCTCCCGCCCTATTTTCGCAACCAGACAGACAAAGCCAGTGAGTGGGGGCAGATAATAATAGCCCAGAGAGGGACCATTATTTTTGCCCCCCCGGCTACTAACATCTGCCCCCAGACACCCCAGGAAAGACAAATCTATAATTAGATTCGCCCTTTCTGGCACTTTGCCCGTCTATTCCCATTGCCCTGTAGCGGTGGCGAATGGGTTAATATGGGGTTAAAGCCACCTTGCTATTGAAAGGTGACCTTAAGCCAGGTTAATAATTGAGAGCTGTCAATTAGACAACTATCAATTATTAATCCTATTGCATGAAATAAAAATAAAACACACACACTTTAATTAAAAATCATTTTAATGAAATAAAGACACATGTTTTTGACCATCTTTTATTTTACTGCAAAAACCATTTCCTGTAATAAAAATAAAATAAAAAAGCAAAATTATTCTTACCTATCCCATGCACAGTCAGGTCCCACGGTGTAATCCTTCAGAAAGGGTTAATGTTTACTGCAGGGACCGCAGCTAATGCTGCAGCCTCACAGTAAACCCCAAATGAATGAGTTCCTCTCCTGCCTGACAGGAGAGTAAAGGCTGGGTGTCACATAACGATACACCAGCGATCCCGACAACGATATGCACTTGTCAGGATCGCTGGTGTATCGCTACATGATCGCTGCTGAGCTGCCAAACAGGCAGCTCAGGCAGCGATCTGGGACAGCGACACTGCGGGTAACATCGCTTAAGGGCCCGTCTCACATAGCGATATCGCTACCGAGATCGCTGCTGAGTCACTAGTTTTGTGACGCAGCAGCGAGCTCACCAGCGATATCGCTGTGTGTGACATTCAGCGACGATCAGCCCCCTGCCGGGTATCGCTGATCGTCGCAGAAATGTCAGGACCTTTTTTTGATCGCTGGTTTCCCTCTGACAGGCACGCATCGCTGCGTGTGACAGGCGGGAGACCAGCGATCCGCTGGTAACCAAGGTACACAGCGGGTTTCCAGGCACCGCGCAGCGCTTGGAAACCCGCTGTGTACCTTGGATACCAGCTCCCTGCATCAGGGCGCTGGTATCCAAGGTACACAGCGGGTTTCTAGGCACAGCCCCGCGCCTGGAAACCCGCTGTGTACCTTGGTTACCAGCGGATCGCTGGTCTCCCGCCTGTCACACGCAGCGATGTGTGCCTGTCAGCGGGAAACCAGCGATCAAAGGTCCTGACATTTCAGCGACGATCAGCGATACCCGGCAGGGGGGCTGATCGTCGCTGAATGTCACACACAGCGATATCGCTGGTGAGCTTGCTGCTGCGTCACAAAACTAGTGACTCAGCAGCGATCTCGGTAGCGATATCGCTATGTGAGACGGGCCCTTAAGTGGAAAGCTTAATTGATTGCTTTCCACTTTCACTTCAGGTCAGCCAGGGACACAATCAGTGACGTCAGAGGGAACTGATTAACAAAAATAGGGGTTCCCTTCGAAAAAAAAAATGGCGTGGGGTCCCCCCTATTTTTGTTAACCAGCCAGATGAAGCAGACCGCTGAGGCCTGGATTTTCAGGCTGTTAAGGAGCCAAGATCCATGGACCTTGCCAGCCTGATAATACCAGGCCACAGCAGTCTGTATATCTTGGCTGATTAACAAAAATAGGGGATCCCCTCGAAAAAAATTGGCGTGGGGTCCCCCCTATTTTTGTTAACCAGCCAGATGAAGAAAACCGCTGAGGCCTGGATTTTCAGGCTGTTAAGGAGCCAAGATCCATGGACCTTGCCAGCCTGATAATACCAGGCCACAGCAGTCTGTATATCTTGGCTGATTAACAAAAATAGGGGATCCCCTCGAAAAAAATTGGCGTGGGGTCCCCCCTATTTTTGTTAACCAGCCAGATGAAGAAAACCGCTGAGGCCTGGATTTTCAGGCTGTTAAGGAGTCAAGATCCATGGACCTTGCCAGCCTGATAATACCAGGCCACAGCAGTCTGCATATCTTGGCTGATTAACAAAAATAGGGGATCCCCTCAAAAAAAATTGGCGTGGGGTCCCCCCTATTTTTGTTAACCAGCCAGATGAAGCAGACCGCTGAGGCCTGGATTTTCAGGCTGTTAAGGAGCCAAGATCCATGGACCTTGCCCGCCTGATAATACCAGGCCACAGCAGTCTGCATATCTTGGCTGATTAACAAAAATAGGGGATCCCCTCGAAAAAAATTGGCGTGGGGTCCCCCCTATTTTTGTTAACCAGCCAGATGAAGCAGACCGCTGAGGCCTGGTTTTTCAGGCTGGTAAGGATCCAATATCCATGGACCTTGCAAGCCTGATAATACCAGGCCACAGCAGTCTGCTTAGCTTGGCTGGTTAACAAAAATAGGGGATCCCCTCGAAAAAAAAACGGCGTGGGGATCCCCCTATTTTTGTTAACCAGCCAAGTAAAATGCAGACTGCTGCGGCCTGGTATTAAAAGACTGTCAAGGCCCATGGATTTTGGCCCTCAACAGCCTGATAATACCAGGCTACAGCAGCCCCACATTTGGCGCATCAAAAGATGTGCCAATTGTGGCACTTTACCCGGCTCTTCCCACTTGCCCTGTAGCGGTGGCAAGCGGGGTAATAAGGGGTTATTGTCACCGTTGATTGCACGGTGACAATAAGCCCGGTTAATAATGGATAGGTGTCAATAAGACACCGATCCATTATTAATCCCAAAGTTATTAAATGTATAAAAAAAAGACACAGCAAGAAAAAAGTCTTTTAATGAAATAAAAGAGACAACACAGTTTTCATTTCTTTTATTACTCTCTCATTCCTGCGACGCCATCGATCTCCTGTAAAAAAAGAAAAAAAACAAACCAACAGTATACCACCTGTCCGACGCAGTCCATAACGATAGTCCCACGACGATCCAGCTCTGCTACATCGCAATGACAGGCAGAGCCTGTCATTGCAACGCAGCACAGCTGATTACCTGCTTCCCCGGCGGTGACGTCATCCGACTGACTGCTTTACGGCCGCGATTACCCAGCAGTCACTGCAGTTATCGCGAGAAACTGCATGTGACCGCCGGGGAAAGAAGATGGCGGCCATGAAGCAGTGCAGGACGTGACCGCCGGAGATCTTCTGCCGGGTAAGTGCCGCTGACTCCTGACAGACCCGACCGACGGACACTGACAGTGACAGTGACAATCCCGATTCCGGTATCCGATAAGACGAAAATATCGGAACTCGGAATCGGAATTCCGATACAGCCAATATCGGCCGATACCCGATATTTGCAGTATCGGAATGCTCAACACTAGTTGGGAGATGTGTTGATAGTACTCCAAGAGACCGTGACTTTTTTGATCTCCTGAGAAACAATAAATCTTCCTTATTTACTGAACAGATTTTGCATTGATACTTGGGCATATCTCAGACACATCAGATGATGCCTCTACACAGTGCTGTGTGTTCACACCATGAGGAAGAGGTTGAGAAAGAGGCCGACAGGGACTAACCGCAATCATAGAATGGCAGACACAGTACTGACTAAGGAATGTGCCTCTGACTGGGAAGCCGCCCATAAGATGGATGCTAGTGGAATACGGTCTGTGCCCAATTCACCCCCCTTGCACCACTCCCCTCAGTGATGTACTAATTGGGGATGCCCAGCTGTCCAGTGACCTTGGAGGGGAAGGTATCTGCGGCCACATCTACAGGGGTTAAAGGTGTTCTGGTCAGCAACTTCTTTCCCCCTCGGGCGGTCACTGGGAAGCTGTTGTTTAGCTGTTGTCCTGTGTTTCCTCTGAGACCCCCTCCCTGGTAGCCATGGCAGACGAGTGGACTGAGGCCCTGCAGAGGAGAGCGGCACAGGAAGGTGAGCACTGGATTCAAACTATGATTAGCACCCTCAGTGCTCATCTCCTTGCGTCGTCTCCTCGCTCCCCAGCAGTACCTGGGTCTGAGCCTCCCCAGCCCCCTGTCCCTCCCGGGCCCAGTGGTCCAGCATCGTCCTATGTGCCCCACGTCTATATCAACTCCCCGGTCCTCCCCCTGCTCCCCTTCTGCCCCCAGTGTTACCAGCCAGATCCCGGAGTTGGGGCCTCCTGCGATGGGGGCGTCTGTTCCGGGGGTAGGCGAGGTGCAGCTGGCGTCGGTGGGCCGGCGGTCGGGGCGAGGCACCCGCCATCCTGAATGGCTGTAGGTGGGGGAGGCATCTGGTGTGCCCGCTTGTAGCCGCAGGGGCGGGCCGGTACACGCCGGGCACGGTTGCCTGATGTCCCGGCCCGGCTTCCTGCGCAGCGCTTCCTGGCTCTGCCCCCTCCGTTAGGTCACTTCCTGTCCCGGCCTGAAAAAAGCCAGGACAGCCTGGGAATGGGCTCCACGATGTCTCCTGCGAGCGCTGAGGCAGCGCCTGCACTGGGACACAAGGAGGCCGGTTACCGACCCCATCCTGCAGCCTCCGTGACGTCCCCTGCAGGCACTGAGGAAACGCCTGCCACGCTATAATTGCGGACGCAGTTCACACTCGAGTCGAAACAGATATACGGCATCACAATCTGCGTCCACATCAGAAGAATCCGAAGCGTCGCGGCGGCCCGATAGGCGACATCGGGCACGCAGCGAACACCAAAAGTCACGTGCCCCTTCGGAGGCTATCAGCCGGGGACACCCATCCCCCAGGGCTTCCAGCCTTTACAACTATCAGACCATCTACCAACACGGAGCTGGAGTTCCGCTATCACTTGGCTTCACTCCGGCTCTAGCGCACGATATTCTATCACGCGCTCCTAATGTGGCTTTCAGCCGGGAAGACGCCTCTCATTCCCCCGGACCTTCCAGCCACTGCATTAACCAGTCTATCACCCTGGCAGGAGCCGGAGTTCCTCCATCCTGGGATTTCACCCCTCCTGCGCCAGCGGGAGCCGGGGTTCCGCCAGCATCAGTCGCCACTCCTCCTGCGTCACACAGCGGTGAGTGTGCTAAGATCAATGATTATCTAACGTTAAATGGTTTGATTTCAAGGGAGAATGAGCTATCCTCAGCTATTAAGGAGCAACGCTTACCGCAACCAAGGGGTACAGCTGAAAGTAACACTACGCTTCAGTCAGCGAGTTTTCACAAGGATGCTTTTTTCTGCGGGATCTAGGTGCACACTTAGACCAGGAGACAAAGCAAAAAATTTGGAATAACGACTACGTCGACATATGGTCATGAAACAGGCAGTAATTCTCTGATTCATTACCTCCACGATTTTTTGTTCGTCGGTCCAAGAAATTCCAAACTCTGTTCTTTCCTGCTAACAAAATTTAAACTGATATCGCGTAATTTCGGTGTCCCGCTATCACCTGATAAAACAGTCGGACTGTGTAACGTACTGCCTTTCTTGGGCATTGAAATAGACACCAATTCGATGGTTTTCCGGTTACCTTCAGAAAAAATACAAAACACGCTGCAGATGCTGGAAGGTTTCTGTAAAGTTTTAAAAGTCACCCTTCAGCAGATGCAGGCCCTACTGGGCCTATTGACATTTGCCAGCCACGTAATGCCGGTCGGCAGAGCCTTCTCTCGCCGATTATCGTTGGAAACAAAGGGCATTTCCCAGCCCGGTCATAGAATTAGATTAACTCGCTCGTTAAAAGCAGATCTGCTAGTCTGGAAAACATTCCTGCAATCATATAATGGCCATACATGTGTCATGGCTAAAGACACGTCAAGTAAAGACACAGGGCTCGCAGTACGGTGGAGTAAAAAACATGGTTTTGCAGCGGTTTACAAAGACCAATGGTGCAAAAGCAATTGGCCAGAGCTATGGACCACATCGAGCTGGGGACGAGATCCAGCCCTGGGGGAAATTTTTTCAATAGTTACAGCTATTGAGGTTTGGGCCAAGCTGTTGACAAATGCAAATATTCGGTTTCAAACAAAAAATATGACAACCGCTAAGAGCTTGAACCACACGTCAACCACATCCTTGCCTATACTTGCTCTGTTACGTCGGTTAGCACTGCTATGCTTGGAAAACAATATCTGGTGTCGAGCCACAGTAGTGGCGGAGGTAGACGATAATCTGATTAACCCTCTTTTATCTTCCGATTGGCAGGCCTTCAGAATCCAGCTTCCCAGTGCGCAACCGACGGGTATTCAGGGTCCGCCGTCCCTATGGGACATAGTGGCCAATCATTAATGCCCTTAATCCGCGCCTCTGTTTCACCGGCTACCTGGGAGGTTTATGGTAAGGCTTGGGAGGAATGGCGCTCCTTAATTCAGGGAAGGCTGGTCGATAAATGCGACCGGGCAAGAGGAGTAGTGACTGCAGAATTTTTGGTTTGGCTTAGAGAGGGGGGGCATCGGGTACATCAGCGCAAAGGAAATTATCGGGATTAGCCTTCTGTTTTCAGTCCCGACAGGGACTAACCGCAATGATAGAATCACAGAATCCTAGAATGTTAGAGTTGGAAGGGACCTCCAGGGTCCTCGTGTCCAACCCCCTGCTCAATGCAGGAATCACTAAACCATCTCAGACAGATGTCTGTCCAGCCTCTGTGTGAAGGCTTCCATTGAAGGAGAACTCACCAGCTCTCGTGGCAGCCTGTTCCACTCATTGATCACCCTCACTGTCAAAAAGTTTTTTCTAATATCTAATCTGTATCTTCTCCCTTTCAGTTTCATCCCATTGCTTCTCGTCTTTCCTTGTGCAAATGAGAATAATGATGATCCCTCTACAATGTGACAGCCCTTCAGATATTTGTAGACAGCTATTAAGTCTTCTCTTAGCCTTCTTTTTCGCAAACAATGGTCTCTCAGAAGTCATCCATCGCTGAGTGAGATACAATCCAGCCTTATATAGAAGCATCTGACTAACCTCTGATATGGATTATGTTGTGGGGTTGGGCGACCTAGTCACACATGTCCATCATCTCCATCATGGCAGCTGTCAGAAAGACCATTATCTGCTCTATTACATATCAGGTCTCTCATGTGCCAATATTCATTGTACACAAAAGGAACAAAGTCTGTAGATCTGAGGTCATGGAGCTTGTAACTTCTCCCCCGCCGGCGACCACATAATCTCCTCTGATGATTGCATGGGAGACTGTCAGCATGGAAGAAAAACTGAGCGTCATTTATCAAAACTGTCTAGAAGAAAATCTATTAGTTATCCATAGTAATCAGATCTCATTGCTATGGGTAACAAAGACAGGCTTCTTTTAGCCAGTTTTGTTAAATTGGACCCATTGTGTTGTCTTATGTTTTATGTGGTTAATATTAATTTTTTATTTAACCACTTAGTGACAAAGCCAAAATTGACCTTAATGACCGGGCTAGTTTTTACAATTCTGACCACTCTCACTTCATGAGGTTATCGCTCTGGAATGCTTTAACGTATCCCACTGATTCTTAGAATGTTTTTTTGTGACATATTGTACCTCATTATTATGCTGTCCTCATACACGTTAGCACGGTGTGTAATGAGACACGTAGCTAAACCCCCTGAGGCTGTAAAGCTGTAACCTTCTTTTATTGATCGTAGATGTGACAGGAAAGGGTGAAACTATAATATGCAATAACAGGAGCATTTCATAATATATAAAACTGTACAGTGCATAAACGATAGATAGTCTGCAATACACAGTAACATGGGGTAATATACAAGCTGATGATTACCTATTTAATGCAACAAACGTACTTATACACCATCCATCTTCCCCTCGACTCAGTAGCGTACATGGGGGTGCATTATAATACAGAGGCTCCATATGGGGGTGCATTATAATACAGAGGCTCTATATGGGGGTGCATTATAATACAGAGGCTCTATATGGGGGTGCATTATATTACAGAGGCTCCATATGGGGATGCATTATATTACAGAGGCTCTATATGGGGGTGCATTATACTACAGAGGCTCCATATGGGGGTGCATTATACTACAGAGGCTCTACATGGGGGTGCATTATACTACAGAGGCTCCATATTGGGGTGCATTATACTACAGAGGCTCCATATGGGGGTGCATTATACTACATTGGCTCCATATGGGGGTGCATTATATTACAGAGGCTCCATATGGGGGTGCATTATATTACAGAGGCTCCATATGGGGGTGCATTATACTACAGAGGCTCCATATGGAGGTGCATTATACTACAGAGGCTCCATATGGGGGTGCATTATACTACAGAGGCTCCATATGGGGGTGCATTATACTACAGAGGCTCTACATGGGGGTGCATGACACTACAGAGGCTCTATATGGGGGTGCATTATACTACAGAGGCTCTATATGGGGGTGCATTATACTACAGAGGCTCTACATGGGGGTGCATTACACTACAGAGGCTCTACATGGGGGTGCATTACACTACAGAGGCTCTATATGGGGGTGCATTATACTACAGAGGCTCTATATGGGGGTGCATTATACTACAGAGGCTCTATATGGGGGTGCATTATACTACAGAGGCTCCATATGGGGGTGCATTATACTACAGAGGCTCTACATTGGGGTGCATTACACTACAGAGGCTCTATATGTGGGTGCATTATACTACAGAGGCTCCATATGGGGGTGCATTATACTACAGAGGCTCTACATGGGGGTGCATTACACTACAGAGGCTGTATATGGGGATGCATTATACTACATAGGCTCTATATGGGGGTGAATTATACTACAGAGGCTCCATATGGGGGTGCATTATACTACATAGGCTCTATATGGGGGTGCATTATACTACAGAGTGTTGTGAATGGGTTTGAGATGAGTTCTGAGCAGAGGCTCCCTCTGGTGGTTACAAGCGGTGCTAGTCTGTCCAGTGAAGATTGTGAGGACTGGGAATCAGGTGTTACTGACTGGTCTTATATAAGGGAGTCACCTTCCCATCAGGGTTGCCGGTGATCAATTGTTCTGGTCTGAATCCTTTATTCCAGTTTCCCTTGTAGCCTGCTGTGTCGTGTCTGCATCTCCTGCTAACAGATAAGACATTTTCTTCTTTTGTGTTTGTGCTATATTTTTGCATTTTGTCCTGCACTTCTGTGGGGGCCTTCAGGGTCCCCTCCGGGGGCTTCTGCCCTCTCAGTTTTGTTCAGCCACTGATGTTTGTACTTTTGCTTTTTCCAGTTTTTTCAGTGGCTGCTGTTTTGATTTTGTTACACCAGAGAGCTAATTTAGGTGGTAAAGGTCGTGTGATCTCAGGTGTTTTTGAAATTAGTAGAGTTGGTGCTTTTCAGGGTTTTCTGGGATTGCAGTAAGTACCCTTCCTATCCTTTTCTATTTAGTTAGTTTGGGCCCCAGTGTTTGCTCATACTATTTTCTTTCTGTGTCAGTATTTCTTCTTGTCTAACCGCCATTACATGTTTGGGGGCTTTCTATTGTCTTTGGGGTTCTGCTCCGGGGCAGATAGCTTTCCTATATCTATATTTAGGTGTAGTTAGTTTCTCAGGCTGTGACAAGGCGTCTAGGACCAACGTAGCAACGCTCCACGGCTGCCTCTAGTTGTGGTGGTTAGTCAGGGTACTACAATCTCATAGATTCCAACTGCTCTGGTGTATTGCCTTTTTTGCCTGCACTCCTCAGCTACCGAAACATAACAGTATCACTGGCCTAAAAATTGAAAATTGTATGGTACTCACAGAAGGGAAAAAATAGTGTCAGAGATATTTTTCTGTTTGTTGCATTTTTTTTTTTTTCCCTCTGTATCTCTGGGTGCTGGGGAGGATCTTTTCTCTCAATGGAGTTTGCACAGTTGTCTGGCCGTGTGGATCAGCTTGCCACTGAGGTTCGGAGTATTGCTATCTATCTTGCTGGGTTGCCTGTTGTGGAACCTAGGATTCCCATGCCAGATTTGTTTTTAGGGGATCGAGCTAAGTTTCAGAATTTCAAAAATAATTGTAAATTGTTTTTTGCCTTAAAATCTAAGTCCTCAGGGAACGCAGCGCAGCAGGTTCAAATTGTCATCTCTCTCCTGCGCGGCGATCCTCAGGATTGGGCTTTTTCCCTGATACCTGGGGATCCTGTTTTGAGTGATGTTGATGCATTTTTTCAGGCCTTGGGGTTATTGTACGATGAGCCTAATGTCACTGATCAAGCTGAGAAAGCCTTGTTGGCATTAAATCAGGGGCTTGATGACGCTGAGTTATACTGTCAGAGATTCCGTAGGTGGGCAGTCCTGACCAAATGGAATGACGAAGCTTTGGCAGCCCTTTTCCGGAAGGGTCTGTCAGATAATGTAAAGGATGTTATGGTGGGATTCCCTGTCCCCCCTGGTCTCAATGATTCTATGTCATTAGCGATTCAAATTGACAGACGTTTGCGTGAGCGGAGAAGTATGCGTGGAATGGTGTTGCCTTGTGAACCAGCTTCTGAACCCATGCAGTGTGATAGAGTGGTGTCTGGGGCACAGCGTCATGAGTTTCGAAAGCGCAATGGGTTATGTTTCTACTGTGGTGATGCCTCTCATGCTATTTCAGTCTGCCCTAAGCGGGGAAGACGTTTTGCACGCTCAGTTGTCTTGGGTAGTGTTCAGACTAAGTTTTTATTAACTGTCACTCTGATATGCTCTCTGTCCTCATTTTCTGCTCAGGCTTTCGTTGATTCTGGAGCAGCTATTAACCTGATGGATTATGATTTTGCTAAACGTTGTGGATTTCCCTTGATACCCCTACAGAAGTCTATTCCCCTACTGGGGATCGATTCTACCCCTTTGGCTGAGAATAAACCCCAGTTTTCTACTCAGGTGATAATGAGGGTTGAACCTGATCACCAGGAGTGCTGCAAATTTTTGGTTCTGTATAATCTGCATGACATTATCGTGCTGGGTTTTCCTTGGTTACAGTCTCATAATCCTGTTTTGGATTGGAAATCTGTGTCTGTAACCAGTTGGGGCTGCCAATGTGTTAATACCAACACTCCTGTTTTTTCTGCCTCCCCCAGGCTCAGGATGTTCCTGACTTTTTGATTGATTTATCTGATGTGTTTAGCGAAAGTAAATCTGCATCCTTGCCTCCCCATAGGAGCTATGACTGCGCTATTGAATTAGTGCCGAGTAGTAAATTCCCTAAAGGTCGCCTTTTTAACTTGTCTGTACCTGAACATGACGCTATGCGGTCTTATATCAAGGAATCATTGGAGAAGGGTCATATCAGACCATCCTCTTCACCCTTAGGTGCCGGTTTTTTCTTTGTGGCCAAAAGAATGGTTCATTAAGGCCGTGTATTGATTATCGTCTCTTGAACAATATTACTGTGAAATATCAATACCCGTTACCCTTGATTTCTGACCTGTTTTCCAGGGTGAAAAACGCTACTTGGTTTACCAAGCTTGACCTCAGGGGGGCGTATAACCTTATTCGCATTAAGCACGGGGATGAATGGAAGACGGCATTCAATACCCCTGAAGGGCATTTTGAGTACCTGGTGATGCCCTTTGGGCTCACTAATGCTCCTTCCGTCTTCCAGTCCTTCATGAATGACATTTTCAGGGATTTTGTGGACAAGTTTCTGATTGTTTATTTGGATGATATCTTGATTTTTTCTAATGACTGGGACTCTCATGTGAAACATGTTCGAACTGTATTCCAGATTTTGAGAGAGAATGCTCTGTATGTGAAGGGATCAAAGTGTCTTTTTGGCGTACAGAGGATCTCATTTCTGGGATTCATTTTGTCCCCATCTGTAATTGAAATGGACCCGGTCAAGGTTCAGGCCATCTGTGATTGGGTCCAACCTACTTCATTAAAGGCTCTTCAGAGATTTTTGGGTTTTGCCAACTTTTATCGTAAATTTATTGGTAATTTCTCGGTTATTGTTAAACCATTAACTGATTTGACCAGAAAGGGTTCTGATGTGGTGAATTGGCCTCCTGAGGCAGTCTCTGCATTTCAGGAACTTAAGCAGAGATTCACTTCTGCTCCTGTTCTACGGCAGCCTGATGTTTCTCTGCCATTTCAGGTGGAGGTTGATGCCTCTGAAATTGGGGCAGGTGCCGTTTTGTCCCAAAAGATCCAGAGACCTCTAAAAGTAACCCTTGTGCCTTTTTCTCTCGAAAATTTTCTCCTACTGAACATAATTATGACGTGGGTAATCGGGAGTTATTGGCCATGAAGTGGGCTTTTGAAGAGTGGAGACATTGGCTGGAGGGAGCCAAACATCAGGTGGTGGTCCTTACGGACCATAAGAATCTGGTCTATCTGGAATCTGCCAAGCGACTCAATCCTAGACAGGCCAGGTGGGCCTTGTTTTTCACACGTTTTAATTTTGTGGTTTCCTTTCTTCCTGGCACTAAGAATGTTAAGGCGGATACCCTCTCGAGGAGTTTCCTTGCGGACTCTCCTGAGTTATCTGATCCTTCTGTTATTTTGAAAGAGGGTGTAGTTCTTTCCGCCATCTAGCCCAATTTGAGACTTGCTCTGGAGGGGTGTCAGGAGGATAGGCCCGAGTGCTGCCCTGTTGGAAAATTGTTTGTCCCGGACCAGTGGAAAAAGAGTGTGATGTCTGAGATTCATTGTTCCGCGTTGGCTGGGCATCTCGGAATTTTTGGTACCAGAGACTTGGTTAGTCGGTCCTTTTGGTGGCCTACCTTGTCTCGTGATGTCAGGGAATTTGTGCAGTCCTGCGGGACTTGCTCTCGCTCCAAGCCTTGCTCTCGCTCTAGTGGTTTGTTGATGCCATTGCCTGTGCCCAAGAGACCATGGACCCATATCTCTATGGATTTCATTTCCGACCTTCCTGTTTCTCAGAGAATGACCACCATCTGGGTAATTTGTGATAGGTTTTCCAAGATGATACATCTTGTGCCAATTACCTAAGTTGCCTTCCTCCTCTGAATTGGTGCCGTTGTTCCTTCAGCACGTGATTCGTTTACACGGCATTCCTGAGAACATTGTGTCTGACAGAGGAGTCCAGTTTGTTTCCAGATTTTGGAGGACTTTTTGTTCTAAACTGGGTGTTCAATTGTCTTTCTCCTCGGCATTTCATCCTCAGACCAATGGTCAAACTGAGAGAACAAACCAGACATTGGAGACTTATCTAAGATGCTTTGTGTCTGCTGATCAGGATGACTGGGTCTCTTTTTTGCCTTTGGCTGAGTTTGCTCTTAATAATAGGGCTAGCTCTGCTACTTTGATGTCTCCGTTTTTCTGTAATTCTGGATTTCACCCTCGATTTTCTTCAGGACAGACGGCGGCTTCTGTCTGTCCAGGTGTTGATTCTGTTGTGGAGCGTATGCAACTGATTTGGGACCAGGTAGTGGAAAGGTTGTCCCTCTCTCAGGAGAGGGCCCAGCGGTTTGCTAACCGGCATAGGACTGATGGTCCTCGGTTTAAAGTGGGGGACTTGGTCTGGTTGTCCTCAAAGAATATTCCTATGAGAGTAGCATCTCCTAAATTTAAGCCTAGGTTCATTGGACCTTATAAGATCATGGAGATTATTAATCCTGTTTCTTTTCGTTTGCTTCTTCCAGGGACATTTAAGATCCATAACGTGTTCCACAAGTCCTTGTTGAAGAGGTTTGTTGAGCCAGTGGTTCCTGCTGCTGTGCCTCCTGACCCTGTTTTGGTTGAGGGAAATCTGGAGTATGTGGTTGAGAAAATATTAGATTCTCGTTTTTCTAGACGGAAACTCCAGTATTTGGTTAAATGGAGAGGTTATGGTCAGGAGGACAATTCTTGGGTGTTTGCTTCGGACATCCATGCTAGGAGACTTATCCGTGCGTATCATAGAACTCATCCTGACCGACCTGGTTGCTCAAATGAGGGTTCGGTGACCCCTCCTCAAGGGGGGGGTACTGTTGTGAATGGGTTTGAGATGAGTTCTGAGCAGAGGCTCCCTCTGGTGGTTACAAGCGGTGCTAGTCTGTCCAGTGAAGATTGTGAGGACTGGGAATCAGGTGTTACTGACTGGTCTTATATAAGGGAGTCACCTTCCCATCAGGGTTGCCGGTGATCAATTGTTCTGGTCTGAATCCTTTATTCCAGTTTCCCTTGTAGCCTGCTGTGTCGTGTCTGCATCTCCTGCTAACAGATAAGACATTTTCTTCTTTTGTGTTTGTGCTATATTTTTGCATTTTGTCCTGCACTTCTGTGGGGGCCTTCAGGGTCCCCTCCGGGGGCTTCTGCCCTCTCAGTTTTGTTCAGCCACTGATGTTTGTTCTTTTGCTTTTTCCAGTTTTTTCAGTGGCTGCTGTTTTGATTTTGTTACACCAGAGAGCTAATTTAGGTGGTAGAGGTCGTGTGATCTCAGGTGTTTTTGAAATTAGTAGAGTTGGTGCTTTTCAGGGTTTTCTGGGATTGCAGTAAGTACCCTTCCTATCCTTTTCTATTTAGTTAGTTTGGGCCCAGCGTTTGCTCATACTATTTTCTTTCTGTAGAAATATCGCAAGGAAAAACAGCCATATAGTCTCAAAAATAGAAAACTTTATTGAAAAAACAATAAAAACAACACGAAAGAAAAGGGAAAAAAACAGGGATGGCAAGAGGGAAGTACTACAATATGGCGGTAGTATGAAACACCAAGTGGGAAAAAACCATGGGCAGGAAGACGCAAAAATGCTCACAATTTAAACAATGCATAATAGAAAAATGTAAAAATAGATGAACATGGCACATAAGAAATGACACAGGGCATGCCCCCTGAGGAAGGAGCACCCAGGCTCCGAAACGCGCGTCGGGGAGGGCTGGATGTCGCTCTGCTTACTTTGAGGTATACCGTCATTACAGCTACTATGGCACTTGTACGCATCTCCATGGCACCATATGTGACATAACATTATATCAATGATTGATTATATATATCTGCATGTAGTGCATTATATTCTGCACATTCCTATATAGCTGTTGTAGCCTACTATGGCACGTGTATGCATCCACTTGGTATTCATTGCTGCATGCTGCTTGCTATATAAACTGCACATTTATAGATATAGATATTGAGCCTTGTGCTTTGCATACTTATGCACAGTCATTATATGGTGCCAACCTAACATTTCACCTGTGTTACATTGTTTGGATATCAATCTACTTGTTTATAGTGCTATGCATTTACACCGTATGCTTCTGGTGCTAATTTAGCACCACTAGTTTTATTCTATTTTGCAATATTGGATTGATTTGTGTACCTGTGTCATTTCTTATGTGCCATGTTCATCTATTTTTACATTTTTCTATTATGCATTGTTTAAATTGTGAGCATTTTTGCGTCTTCCTGCCCATGGTTTTTTCCCACTTGGTGTTTCATACTACCGCCATATTGTAGTACTTCCCTCTTGCCATCCCTGTTTTTTCCCTTTTCTTTCGTGTTGTTTTTATTGTTTTTTCAATAAAGTTTTCTATTTTTGAGACTATATGGCTGTTTTTCCTTGCGATATTTCTGTATTATGTACAGTTTGTCTCTTTACCATGTCCAATATGCACATGTTTATTTAGCACAGTTCTGTTTACTGATTAGCTGTACATGTGATATGTGGGTTATTACTAATTTTTGTATTTTCTTTCTGTGTCAGTATTTCTTCTTGTCTAACCGCCATTACATGTTCGGGGGCTTTCTATTATCTTTGGGGTTCTGCTCCGGGGCAGATAGCTTTCCTATATCTATCTTTAGGTGTAGTTAGTTTCTCAGGCTGTGACGAGGCGTCTAGGACCAATGTAGGAACGCTCCACGGCTGCCTCTAGTTGTGGTGGTTAGTCAGGGTACTGCAATCTCATAGATTCCAACTGCTCTGGTGTATTGCCTTTTTTGCCTGCACTCCTCAGCTACCGAAACATAACATGGGGGTGCATTATACTACAGAGGCTCTATATGGGGATGCATTATACTACATAGGCTCTATATGGGGTGCATTATACTACAGAGGCTCCATATGGGGGTGCATTATACTACATAGGCTCTATATGGGGGTGCATTATACTACAGAGGCTCCATATGGGGTGCATTATACTACATAGGCTCTATATGGGGGTGCATAATACTACAGAGACTCTACATGGGGGTGTATTATACTACAATGTATTATACTACAGAGGTTCTATATGGGGGTGCATTATACAACAGAGGCTGTATATGGGGGTGTATTATACTACAGAGGCTCTATATGGGGGTGCATTATACTACAGAGGCCCCATATGGGGGTGCATTATACTACATAGGCTCTATATGGGGGTGCATTATACTACAGAGGCTCCATATTGGGGTGCATTATACTACAGAGGCTCCATATGTGGGTGCATTACACTACAGAGGCTCCATATGGGGGTGCATTATACTACAGAGGCTCTATATGGGGGTGCATTACACTACAGAGGCTCCATATGGGGGTGCATTATACTACAGAGGCTCCATATGAGGGTGCATTACACTACAGAGGCTCTATATGGGGGTGCATTATACTACAGAGGCTCCATATGGGGGTGCATTATACTACATAGGCTCCATATGGGGGTGCATTATACTACATAGGCTCTATATGGGGGTGCATTATACTGCATAGGTTCTATATGGGGGTGCATTATACAACAGAGGCTGTATATGGGGGTGTATTATACTACAGAGGTTCTATATGGGGGTGCATTATACTACAGAGGCTCCATATGGGGGTGCATTATACTACAGAGGCTCCATATGGGGGTGCATTATACTACAGAGGCTCCATATGGGGTGCATTATACTACATAGGCTCTATATGGGGGTGCATTATACTACAGAGGCTCCATATGGGAGTGCATTATACTACAGAGGCTCCATATGGGGGTGCATTATACTACAGAGGCTCCATATGGGGGTGCATTACACTACAGAGGCTCCATATGGGGGTGCATTATACTACAGAGGCTCTATATGGGGGTGCATTATACTACAGAGGCTCCATATGGGGGTGCATTATACTACAGAGGCTCTATATGGGGGTGCATTATACTACAGAGGCTCCATATGGGGGTGCATTATACTACAGAGGTTCTACATGGGGTGCATTATACTTCAGAGGCTCTACATGGAGGGTGCATTATACTACAGAGGCTCTATATGGGGGTGCATTATGTATGTTCTCCCCGTGTTTGCGTGGGTTTCCTCGGGTACTCCGGTTTCCTGCCACACTCCAAAAAACATACAGATAGGGAATCTAGATTGTGAGCCCCTTCGGGGAAAGCAACGATAATGTGTGCAACTGTAAAGCGCTGCGGAATATGTTAGCGCTATATAAAAATAAAGATTATTATTATTATTACTACAGAGGCTCTACATGAGGGGTGCATTATACTACAGAGGCTCTATATGGGGGTGCATTATACTACAGAGGCTGTATATGGGGGTGCATTATACTACAGAGGCTCTACATGGGGGTGCATTATACTACAGAGGCTCTATATGGGGGTGCATTATACTACAGAGGCTCTTTATGGGGGTGCATTATACTACAGAGGCTCTACATGGGGGGTGCATTATACTACAGAGGCTCTATATGGGGTGCATTATACTACAGAGGCTCCATATGGGGATGCATTATACTACAGAGGCTCCATATGGGGCTGCATTATACTACAGAGGCTCCACATGGGGGTACATTATACAACAGAGGCTGTATATGGGGCTGCATTATACTACAGAGGCTCCATATGGGGGTGCATTATACTACAGAGGCTGTATATGGGGCTGCATTATACTATAGATGCTCCATATGGGGGTGCATTATACTACAGAGGCTGTATGTGGGGGTGCATTATACTACAGAGGCTCTACATGGGGGTGCATTATACTACAGAGGCTCTACATGGGGGGTGCATTATACTACAGAGGCTCTATATGGGGGTGCATTATACTACCGAGGCTCCATATGGGGGTGCATTATACTACAGAGGCTCCATATGGGGGTGCATTATACTACAGAGGCTCTATATGGGGGTGCCTTATGCTACAGAGGCTCTATATGGGGGTGCATTATACTACAGAGGCTCCATATGGGGGCGCATTATACTACAGAGGCTCCATATGGGGAGTGCTTTATACTACAGAGGCTCCATATGGGGGTGCATTATACTACAGAGGCTCTACATGGGGGTGCATTATACTACAGAGGCTCCATATGGGGGTGCATTATACTACAGAGGCTCCATATGGGGGTGCATTATACTACAGAGGCTGTATATGGGGGTGCATTATAATACAGAGGCTCCATATGGGGAGTGCATTATACTACAGAGGCTCCATATGGGGGTGCATTACACTACAGAGGCTCCATATGGGGGTGCATTATACTACAGAGGCTCTACATGGGGGTGCATTATACTACAGAGGCTCTATATGGGGGTGCATTATACTACAGAGGCTCTACATGGGGGTGCATTATACTACAGAGGCTCTACATGGGGGTGCATTATACTACAGAGGCTCCATATGGGGGTGCATTATACTACAGAGGCTCCATATGGGGGTGCATTATACTACAGAGGCTCTATATGGGGGTGCCTTATGCTACAGAGGCTCTATATGGGGGTGCATTATACTACAGAGGCTCCATATGGGGGCGCATTATACTACAGAGGCTCCATATGGGGAGTGCTTTATACTACAGAGGCTCCATATGGGGGTGCATTATACTACAGAGGCTCTATATGGGGGTGCATTATACTACAGAGGCTCCATATGGGGGTGCATTATACTACAGAGGCTCCATATGGGGTTGCATTATACTACAGAGGCTGTATATGGGGGTGCATTATAATACAGAGGCTCCATATGGGGAGTGCATTATACTACAGAGGCTCCATATGGGGGTGCATTACACTACAGAGGCTCCATATGGGGGTGCATTATACTACAGAGGCTCTACATGGGGGTGCATTATACTACAGAGGCTCTATATGGGGGTGCATTATACTACAGAGGCTCTATATGGGGGTGCATTATACTACAGAGGCTCTATATGGGGGTGCATTATACTACAGAGGCTGTATATGGGGGTGCATTATACTATATTGAGGACTATCTGGTGTATTATGCTATATGGATGCTATCTAGGGGCCATCACACAGTGTTGGAGCCATTAAATAGTTTGGGGATATTAAGGGGTCAGTATATATCCAGTGAGGGGCATTATATGGTGTATAGGGGAGCTGTACAGGGGGGAGACTTGGGACATTATTAAAAGTAAAGTTGGCACTTATTGTTATAGGGGAACGCAGGTTACTGTGACTGTCAAAGGGGCACACAGGGCATTATTACAGTCTAGGGGACAAAATGTGGGCACTGTTTTCTAGGGCACTTGCACCCGGCATTACTATATTATAGAGGGGTGCTTTAGAATTTAGAGGTCACATAGAACCACACAGTAGGTGCAGTAATAGGGACACATACGACAGCAGCGGCTCAGTATTGGGGAATCAGGTGCAGTAATAGGGACACATACGGCAGCAGCGACTCAGTATTGGAGTATCAGGTGTAGTAATAGGGACACATACTGCAGCAGCGGCTCAGTATTGGGGTATCAGGTGTAGTAATAGGGACACATACGACAGCAGCGGCTCAGTATTGGGGAATCAGGAGCAGTAATAGGGACACATACGGCAGCAGCGGCTCAGTATTGGAGTATCAGGTGTAGTAATAGGGACACATACTGCAGCAGCGGCTCAGTATTGGGGTATCAGGTGTAGTAATAGGGACACATACGACAGCAGCGGCTCAGTATTGGGGAATCAGGTGCAGTAATAGGGACACATACGGCAGCAGCGACTCAGTATTGGGGTATCAGGTGCAGTAATAGGGACACTTACGGCAGCAGCGGCTCAGTATTGGGGTATCAGGTGCAGTAATAGGGACACATACGGCAGCAGCGACTCAGTATTGGGGTATCAGGTGCATTAATAGGGACACATACGGCAGCAGCGGCTCAGTTTAGGGGTATCAGGTGCAGTAATAGGGACACATACGGCAGCAGCGGCTCAGTATTGGGGTATCAGGTGTAGTAATAGGGACACATACGGCAGCAGCGACTCAGTATTGGGGTATCAGGTGCATTAATAGGGACACATACGGCAGCAGCGGCTCAGTTTGGGGTATCAGGTGCAGTAATAGGGACACATACGGCAGCAGCGGCTCAGTATTGGGGAAACAGGTGCAGTAATAGGGACACATATGGCAGCAGCGGCTCAGTATTGGGGTATCGGGCAGTAATAGGGACACATATGGCAGCAGCGGCTCAGTATTAGGGTATCAGGTGCAGTAATAGGGACACATATGGTAGCAGCGGCTCAGTATTAGGGTATCAGGTGCAGTAATAGGGACACATATGGCAGCAGCAGCTCAGTATTGGGGAATCAGGTGCAGTAATAGGGACACATACGGCAGCAGCGGCTCAGTATTGGGGTATCAGGTGCAGTAATAGGGGCACATACGGCAGCAGTGGCTCAGTATTGGGGTATCAGGTGCAGTAATAGGGACACATATGGCAGCAGCGGCTCAGTATTGGGGAAACAGGTGCAGTAATAGGGACACATATGGCAGCAGCGGCTCAGTATTGGGGTATCGGGCAGTAATAGGGACACATATGGCAGCAGCGGCTCAGTATTAGGGTATCAGGTGCAGTAATAGGGACACATATGGTAGCAGCGGCTCAGTATTAGGGTATCAGGTGCAGTAATAGGGACACATATGGCAGCAGCAGCTCAGTATTGGGGAATCAGGTGCAGTAATAGGGACACATACGGCAGCAGTGGCTCAGTATTGGGGTATCAGGTGCAGTAATAGGGGCACATACGGCAGCAGTGGCTCAGTATTGGGGTATCAGGTGCAGTAATAGGGACACATATGGCAGCAGCGGCTCAGTATTGGGGTATCGGGCAGTAATAGGGACACATATGGCAGCAGCGGCTCAGTATTAGGGTATCAGGTGCAGTAATAGGGACACATATGGTAGCAGCGGCTCAGTATTAGGGTATCAGGTGCAGTAATAGGGACACATATGGCAGCAGCGGCTCAGTATTGGGGAATCAGGTGCAGTAATAGGGACACATACGGCAGCAGCGGCTCAGTATTGGGTATCAGGTGCAGTAATAGGGGCACATACGGCAGCAGTGGCTCAGTATTGGGGTATCAGGTGCAGTAATAGGGACACATATGGCAGCAGTGGCTCAGTATTGGGGTATCAGGTGCAGTATAGGGACACATATGGCAGCAGTGGCTCAGTATTAGGGAATCAGGTGCAGTAATGGGGACACATACGGCAGCAGTGGCTCAGTATTGGGTATCAGGTGCAGTAATAGGGACACATATGGCAGCAGTGGCTCAGTATTAGGAATCAGGTGCAGTAATGGGACACATACGGCAGCAGTGGCTCAGTATTGGGGTATCAGGTGCAGTAATAGGGACACATATGGCAGCAGTTGCTCAGTATTGGGGTATCAGGTGCAGTAATAGGGACACATATGGCAGCAGCGGCTCAGTATTGGGGAATCAGGTGCAGTAATAGGGACACATATGGCACCAGTGGCTCAGTATTGGGGTATCAGGTGCAGTAATAGGGACACATACAGCAGCAGCGGCTCAGTATTGGGGTAAACAAAGTGAAATGTGTCTTTGTTGTATTCTCTGCAGTCGAGTCCTGGCTGGAGGAGTCATGTCGGTCTGGGGCCAGATGGAAAAGACGGGAAAAGTGAACGATTCCATCAGAAAGAACGTCAGCGGTAAGTCATTATCTGTAACTCTGCCACAACTATTTAGTTCCAAAGTTGATGAAGTAGTAATGGTGGTTTATTCAACGGGTTTCAGGGTCTTTCTGACCCCTTCTTCAGGAAATGCCACACAGAACATGAAGGAACAGTACACTTGCACTCCAATAGTTTTCAGACACAGACCTCAGTAATCTCATTCATTGGTCTTCATGGTGTTTGGAGATCTCCTTGGTCTTCATGGCGTTGTTTGGAGATCTTGGTCTTCATGGTGTTGTTTGGAGATCTCCTTGGTCTTTGTGACGTTGTTAGGAGGTCTCTTTGGTTTTCGTGGTGTTGTAGGGAGATCTCCTTGGTCTTCATGGTGTTATTTGAGCCCATAAACTTAATTCATGCCTATATTTTTCTCACTTCACCAGCTTAGACTATTTAGTCCTGATGCATCACACAAAAATTGGATTAGGGACACATATGGCAGCAGCGGCTCAGTATTGGGGTATCAGGTGCAGTAATAGGGACACATACGGCAGCAGCGGCTCAGTAATGGGGTATCAGGTGCAGTAATAGGGACACATATGGCAGCAGCGGCTCAGTATTAGGGTATCAGGTGCAGTAATAGGGACACATATGGCAGCAGCAGCTCAGTATTGGGGTATCAGGTGCAGTAATAGGGACACATACGGCAGCAGCGGCTCAGTATTGGGGTATCAGGTGCAGTAATAGGGACACATATGGCAGCAGTGGCTCAGTACTGGGGTATCAGGTGGCAGTAATAGGGACACATATGGCAGCAGCGGCTCAGTATTGGGGAATCAGGTGCAGTAATGGGGACACATACGGCAGCAGTGGCTCAGTATTGGGGTATCAGGTGCAGTAATAGGGACACATATGGCAGCAGTGGCTCAGTATTAGGGAATCAGGTGCAGTAATGGGGACACATACGGCAGCAGTGGCTCAGTATTGGGTATCAGGTGCAGTAATAGGGACACATATGGCAGCAGTTGCTCAGTATTGGGGTATCAGGTGCAGTAATAGGGACACATATGGCAGCAGCGGCTCAGTATTGGGGAATCAGGTGCAGTAATAGGGACACATATGGCAGCAGTGGCTCAGTATTGGGGTATCAGGTGTAGTAATAAGGACACATACGGCAGCAGCGGCTCAGTATTGGGGTATCAGGTGCAGTAATAGGGGCACATACGGCAGCAGCGGCTCAGTATTGGGGTATCAGGTGTAGTAATAGGGACACATACGGCAGCAGCGGCTCAGTATTGGGTATCAGGTGCAGTAATAGGGACACATACAGCAGCAGTGGCTCAGTATTGGGGTATCAGGTGCAGTAATAGGGACACATACAGCAGCAGCGGCTCAGTATTGGGGTAAACAAAGTGAAATGTGTCTTTGTTGTATTCTCTGCAGTCGAGTCCTGGCTGGAGGAATCATGTCGGTCTGGGGCCAGATGGAAAAGACGGGAAAAGTGAACGATTCCATCAGAAAGAACGTCAGCGGTAAGTCATTATCTGTAACTCTGCCACAACTATTTAGTTCCAAAGTTGATGAAGTAGTAATGGTGGTTTATTCAACGGGTTTCAGGGTCTTTCTGACCCCTTCTTCAGGAAATGCCACACAGAACATGAAGGAACAGTACACTTGCACTCCAATAGTTTTCAGACACAGACCTCAGTAATCTCATTCATTGGTCTTCATGGTGTTTGGAGATCTCCTTAGTCTTCATGGCGTTGTTTGGAGATCTTGGTCTTCATGGTGTTGTTTGGAGATCTCCTTGGTCTTTGTGACGTTGTTGGGAGGTCTCTTTGGTTTTCGTGGTGTTGTAGGGAGATCTCCTTGGTCTTCATGGTGTTATTTGAGCCCATAAACTTAATTCATGCCTATATTTTTCTCACTTCACCAGCTTAGACTATTTAGTCCTGATGCATCACACAAAAATTGGATTAGGGACACATATGGCAGCAGCGGCTCAGTATTGGGGTATCAGGTGCAGTAATAGGGACACATACGGCAGCAGCGGCTCAGTAATGGGGTATCAGGTGCAGTAATAGGGACACATACGGCAGCAGCGACTCAGTATTGGGGTATCAGGTGCAGTAATAGGGACACATATGGCAGCAGCGACTCAGTATTGGGGTATCAGGTGCAGTAATAGGGACACATATGGCAGCAGTGGCTCAGTATTGGGGTATCAGGTGCAGTAATAGGGACACATATGGCAGCAGCGGCTCAGTATTAGGGAATCAGGTGCAGTAATAGGGACACATACGGCAGCAGCGGCTCAGTATTGGGGTATCAGGTGCAGTAATAGGGACACATATGGCAGCAGCGGCTCAGTATTAGGGAATCAGGTGCAGTAATAGGGACACATAAGGCAGCAGTGGCTCAGTATTGGGGTATCAGGTGCAGTAATAGGGACACATATGGCAGCAGTTGCTCAGTATTGGGGTATCAGGTGCAGTAATAGGGACACATATGGCAGCAGCGGCTCAGTATTGGGGAATCAGGTGCAGTAATAGGGACACATATGGCAGCAGTGGCTCAGTATTGGGGTATCAGGTGCAGCAATAGGGACACTTATGGCAGCAGTAGCTCAGTATTGGGGTATCAGGTGCAGTAATAGGGACACATATGGCAGCAGTGGCTCAGTATTGGGGTATCAGGAGCAGTAATAGGGACACATACGGCAGCAGCGGCTCAGTATTGGGGTATCAGGAGCAGTAATAGGGACACATACAGCAGCAGTGGCTCAGTATTGGGGTATCAGGTGCAGTAATAGGGACACATATGGCAGCAGTGGCTCAGTATTGGGGTATCAGGTGCAGTAATAGGGACACATACGGCAGCAGCGGCTCAGTATTGGGGTATCAGGTGCAGTAATAGGGACGCATATGGCAGCAGCGGCTCAGTATTGGGGTATCAGGTGCAGTAATAGGGACACATACGGCAGCAGCGGCTCAGTATTGGGGTATCAGGTGCAGTAATAGGGACACATACAGCAGCAGTGGCTCAGTATTGGGGTATCAGGTGCAGTAATAGGGACACATACGCAGCAGCGGCTCAGTATTGGGGTAAAAAAAGTGAAATGTGTCTTTGTTGTATTCTCTGCAGTCGAGTCCTGGCTGGAGGAGTCATGTCGGTCTGGGGCCAGATGGAAAAGACGGGAAAAGTGAACGATTCCATCAGAAAGAACGTCAGCGGTAAGTCATTATCTGTAACTCTGCCACAACTATTAGTTCCAAAGTTGATGAAGTAGTAATGGTGGTTTATTCATCGGGTTTCAGGGTCTTTCTGACCCCTTCTTCAGGAAATGCCACACAGAACATGAAGGAACAGTACACTTGCACTCCAATAGTTTTCAGACACAGACCTCAGTAATCTCATTCATTGGTCTTCATGGTGTTTGGAGATCTCCTTGGTCTTCATGGCGTTGTTTGGAGATCTTGGTCTTCATGGTGTTGTTTGGAGATCTCCTTGGTCTTTGTGACGTTGTTGGGAGGTCTCTTTGGTTATCGTGGTGTTGTAGGGAGATTCCTTGGTCTTCATGGTGTTGTTTGGAGATCTCCTTGGTCTTCATGGTGTTATTTGAGCCCATAAACTTAATTCATGCCTATATTTTTCTCACTTCACCAGCTTAGACTATTTAGTCCTGATGCATCACACAAAAATTGGATTACAAAAACATTTAAACTCAGGTTGTAATGTAACAAAATAGGTAAACTTTCACGAGCCACTGAACATATCCACTTTTTTATCTATCTTTTGGGTTTTCCTTGAGGGTACCATTTCGTATCATTGTTGCCGAGGACACTTCCATTTTCCTATTCTTATACAAAGTTCTTTTTTTTAATGTTTTTATGTGTTCATTGTTTCTCCTTTGTTGTTTACAATAATTTATTTTTATATGGTAATCCCAAAGATTTGCATACTATTTTCCATTGAAAATAAGCTCATGAAGCTCATGAAGGGGAGGTAAAAGTATGTGCACATAATCTTGATCTAAAAAAGCAGAATTTGGGTGTCTGTCATTCTGGAAGACATAGTTCGTTGCTGGTGTGTTCCATTTTCCCAAGCGTAGTACTTTCCTCCATAACGATAAAGAGCTACTACTGCAATTCCAAGTTTAGTACTTCTCTTTCGTTATTTCTTTTTATGTATTTAATTGTATATATCGTATTGTTTTGTTCCCATTTTGTGTCACCTTTGTATATTTTTTCTGAACACTGCCTACCTTTCTGGCTTGAATATATAAATGTAATAGTTCTGTTCCTCTTGTTCTGTAAACCGCACCCCTGAAGCCATACGTTACCTGCAACGGGTGTCCAATCGGCCTGTAAAAATGATTGATGGTGGCAACTAGTAGTTCTTTTTTATATATATTCCATCCTGTGGAATCAGAGGTGTATATGCCATACGCTCACTGTGAGTTAATAACTAGCCAAGTAGAGGGACAGCTGCGGCCTCGTCCATCACTTGTCAGTCAATTGCATAATTGTCCTGAAGATTGGAGGCAGCGGAGTTGCGCCCTCTGGCAAACTGGTGGCAGTGGTGGGAAATGTGTGATTTCTCCATCTGCGTCTCCTTGACATAAGACAACTATGTAGCAGTATCTAGAAATATTATTTAGATGCTGCATAATATTTAGGGGCTATCTGTTGACATTATGTGGGCTGTATAAAGCAATATTTTATTGGTACTTTGTAGCTGTATTATATGGGCTGAAACTAGAAGAAAAAATATCATATAATTACAAATACTATGCTCAAAACGCAGTGCCACATTTTTTTAATGTACATTCACAAGAATCCCCAAAGAACAAGTTGATAAATGCAGCTCTGCTGTGTGTATATCTCTTTAATAACTCGTAAATTGAATTTTTTTGAAGAAAACGGTTAATCAATGGGCGTCCTCGGCACTATTATTTCTCGTGCAGAGCACATAATATGTAGGAATCTTTTCCCACTCTTCTGAATACATCTGTATAATGGTTTCCTGCTTGCTCCCTGTCTCCAGCATTGCACTTACTCCCACATTATCAGTTTGTCTTTGTTCTGCAGCGATCACCTGTTTTCATCTAATCACATCCAGCAACAATGTGCTAAGCAGATTCTTTCATCGCTCGACCTGCATCAGCTCCAAACAACTTCACCAGCTGGGCCTCAAGGGCTTCGCTAGTTTCACGGCGGTCTATAAAGAATATTCCAAACAGTCGAGACCTGAGATGCATAGTCAAGGTCTTAGATGGTTTTCTTATCTTCAGTACCTAGTAACGGAGCCTCCATTCAGATGATGACATATCTTTACTGCCCCCAGTTCATTCCGGTCACTTAAGAACCTGTTTTCTGATGGTGGAGATGGGAGCCATTAGCCCTTTTGTCCAAGACTTGCTGCAACTGGTGTGATGATGTTACTGCTTGGCACAGAGAAGAGCAGCTCATTGTGGAAATGGGACTAGCTAAGTAGTTTTCCATTCTTTAGCCAGTGCACTATTCTCATTGTGGAGGAGCAGCACCGTACAGTGGGGTATCATAATGTATGGGGGCATCATAATGTGTATGAGAGGGGAACTGTGGGAACATCATGTACTGGGGACATCATACTGTGTGTGGGGGCATTGTACTGTAGGATACCTCAAACTGTGTGTGGGTGGATGTACTGTGAGGACATGCTACTGTGTGTGAGGGGGAAAGTACTGTAGGGGCATCTTACTGTGTGTGGGAAAGTATTGTGGGAACATCATACTGTGTGTGGGAATATATTGTGGGTCAGTCCATCCTGTTCGTGACTCCAAAATGGAGCGTCCGCCAGGGCCGTGGGGTACCCGGTACCGGGCCACTTCTTGAAGGGGCAGTGTCACGGTAGCAGTGACCCGGTCCGTGGCCCCGGGGGGTCCAATGAAAGGAGATGATGTAACGGATAAATAAAGTTTGTAATATAATGGATTAAATGTTCGTGACGCCACCCGTGGTGTTCGGTCAGGGGACCGACGCTGCAATGCAGATCCTCTGGGATGATAATAGGGCAGCAGAGATGGTTAAGCTCTCCACGGGTAGAGCTGTGCCCCAGGGCAGTTAGGATGTTAAAGGTGATGGTTGCAATGATGGTGGTGGTTGTTGTGGAGCATTGTGGGCGACGAGGGAATGACTCAGAGGACACAGGAGTGCAGTTTCCAACGCTTTACTCACAGTTCACTTGTGCACAGATGCCCGCTTGGTGCTATGTCCTCCAGGTGAGGGGTCCAGCAAACTCCCAGGTACGTTGGTCCGCACCTTTCCAGGACTCCCTTCAGTATATACCTCTCCTAGCCGTCTCACCGCACTGGCTTCTGACCTCCTGCCCAGCACCTTCACAGTGTCCTAAGCCAGCAGCCGCAAACCTTGTCAGGTGATGTCTTCTGAGTCCCCTTGCTCCTATATGGCTGCCTTTTCGGCGAATAATTGTGGATGTGGCTGGGGCACTTACAGATGCCCCTGCCTCAGGCTTGCTGAGTCTTGCAGTCCTCCACTAGTCTTGGGGGCCGATTCCCCTACTGCAACCTGGTCTCTCCACTTCTGGATACTGGCCCCACGGGTGGCTTCGGCACTTCCCATGTCCCTAGGACCCCTTCTGTCCTCCCGGGAGCTTCCTTCTGACTCCCCTCACAATTCTCTGCAGATTCTCTACTGCACTCCTTCTCTTTCGGTTTCCTCAGACCAACTACTCTGTTCTTCCCGCTCACTAAGCTCCTCCCCATTCTTCCTACCTTCCCCACCCCAACACCATTTCCTACCCAGCCTGAGAAGAGGCCCTCCTCCTTAAGGGTACGCCCAGGTGCCCTGACTGAACTGGTGTGTGTTGGGTGTGAGTGTTAGAGTCCTGGGTAGTGATCCCTCCTTACCTGAGAGTGGGATACCACACGTCTGGGTGAGGTGCAGTACCTTTGTGGTGACTGGACCCTTAGGGGCACCACAGGAACATCATACTGTGTGGGGGAATGTACTGTGGGGACATCATACGGTGTGTGTGGGACGTACTTTGAGTACATCCTACAGTGTATATGGGAGGAATGTACTGTGAGGACATCATACTGTACATGTGGGTGCTAATGTACTGTAATGACATCATACTGTGTGTGGGGGAATGTATTGTGGGGACATCATGCCTCCCCATTAATATCATCATCATCATCATTATCATTGCCTCCCCAATAATATCATCATCATCATTGCCTTCCCATTATCATTGCCTCCCCATCATCATCATCATTGCCTCCCCATTAATATCATTATCATCATTGCCTTCTGTGAGGAACTAAGCCGACCGCCACACGGTAGCCCGGGTATCACAGCTTCTGATCCCACCGCCGCTACCAAATGTGAAGGACGACCCTTTTCCTCCTACGTCACCAATGGGACGTAACTCCACAGGTACAGCTCTCCGGCGCCCCCTTTGTCTCTCAGGTCAGTAAGGGAACTGCACCTAGAGCAAATGGCCACCGGGGAGGTTGTCCTGTTACCCACTGGGTATTCTAAGATTCGTGATCAGAGTAAAAGCATCAGCCCAAGATTAATTTTATGGTTTAATTGGCTTAAGGGCGCACTAGATAATTACAGAAATATACAGTAAAGCTATACAACGTAATTACAATGGATTTGCAGTCAGAGTAAAAATACCACAATAATGTACAGTCATGGCCAAAAGTTTTGAGAATGAAACAAATATTATATTTTCACATGATCTGCTGCCCTCTGGTTTTTATGTGTGTTTGACAGATGTTTTTATCACAGACAGAAATATAATAATTGCAAACATATGAGTAACAAAAGCTTATATTGACAGTTAGAATGAGTTAATGCAGCAAGTCAATATTTGCAGTGTTGACCCTTCTTCTTCAGGACCTCTGCAATTCTCCCTGGCATGCTCTCAATCAACTTCTGGACCAAATCCTGACTGATAGCAGTCCATTCTTGCACAATCAATGCTTTCATTTTGTCAGAATTTTTAGGTTTTTGTTTGTCCACCCGTCTCTTGATGATTGACCACAAGTTCTCAATGGGATTAAGATCTGGGGAGTTTCCAGGCCATGGACCCAAAATCTCTATGTTTTGTTCCCTGAGCCATTTAGTTATCACCTTTGCTTTATGGCAAGGTGCTCCATTCTGGAAAAGGCATTGTTGATCGCCAAACTGCTCTTGGAGGGTTGGGAGAAGTTGCTCTTGGAGGACATTCTGGTACCATTCTTTATTCATGGCTGTGTTTTTAGGCAAGACTGTGAGAGAGCCGATTCCCTTGGCTGAGAAGTAACCCCACACATGAATGGTTTCAGGATGCTTAACAGTTGGCATGAGACAAGACTGGTGGTAGCGCTCACCTTGTCTTCTCCGAATGAGGCGTTTTCCTGATGTCCCAAACAATCGAAAAGGGGATTCATCAGAGAAAATAACTTTACCCCAGTCCTCAGCAGTCCACTGCCTGTACCTTTTGCAGAATATCAGTCTGTCCATGATGTTTTTTCTGGAGAGAAGTGGCTTCTTTGCTGCCCTCCTTGAGACCAGGCCTTGCTCCAAGAGTCTCCGCCTCACAGTGCGTGCAGATGCACTCACACCGGCCTGCTGCCATTCCTGAGCAAGCTCTGCACTGCTGGTAGCTCGATCCCGCAGCTGAAACACTTTTAAGAGACGGTCCTGGCCCTTGCTGGTCTTTCTTGGGCGCCCTGAAGCCTTTTTGGCAACAATGGAACCTCTCTCCTTGAAGTTCTTGATGATGCGATAGATTGTTGACTGAGGTGCAATCTTTCTAGCTGCGATACTCTTCCCTGTTAGGCCATTTTTGTGCATTGCAATGATGACTGCACATGTTTCTTTAGAGATAACCATTGTTAACAGAAGAGAAACAATGATGCCAAGCACCAGCCTCCTTTTAAAGTGTCCAGTGGTGTCATTCTTACTTAATCATGACAGATTGATCTCCAGCCATGTCCTCATCAACACCCACACCTGTGTTAATGGAGCAATCACTGAAAAGAGGTTAGCTGGTCCTTTTAAGGCAGGGCTGCAATGATGTTGAAATGTGTTTTGGGGGATAAAGTTAATTTTCTAGCCAAATATTGACTTTGCAAGTAATTGCTCTTAAGCTGATCACTCTTTATAACATTCTGGAGTATATGCAAATTGCCATTAGAAAAAGTGAAGCAGTAGACTTTGTAAAAATTAATATTTGTGTCATTCTCAAAACTTTTGGCCATGACTGTACAAGGCTTAAAGGTATTAGCTATAGATCAACATTACCGGGTTGTAGGGACATGGGGAGACAGGGAGCTCTGCGATCCCCAGGTAACAGTCTTTAGTTGCTGGACAGTCTACCAAAACATGTGCTGCTGCTCCCTTGGCAAGGCAAATCTGTCCCTTGGTCCTTCTTAGACCATCTTTTTGGCTTCTGTGTCAAAATGGATCCAGTCTGCCCATAGCTCCCAGTTCTTAAACCTGCTAGGTCTCTCCACTTTGCCTTGAAGCACGCATATTAACTGGCCTGCAATTCATATGGAGCAGGAAATACTGGCTTCAGTTGGAGTTATTTAGCATACTAATGACCATCTTTTTCAGACACGGGCCTAAACTAATTAGCATACTAAAGTCCTTTTGATTCATAGTGGACATCAAAACCGGTCGTACTGGATATGCTAACAGGCCCTGTGTAGTTAGCAGTCTGTCATGTATAGTGTACAGTTCCTATAGCGTCTTGTGCTTGGGTGCGAGGAAAACACAGGAGACATAGGTTGAAATGAAATGACTTGTATTACTTCATACAAGCATGCTGAAAAGTTCACACAGTTTGCAGGAACTTCGACAGGAGACACAGCAGGCCAGAGTAACTTCAAGCACTACAATAAATCTCCAAAGCAGGTTCAGGATCTCTTCTCTGTACCGTAATTCCTCTGCAAACATAGATTCACCAAACAGCAGGTTTCCAGAGTCCAAAAGTGTTCCAAGGTTACTCAGTAGGGAATAGCTGGAGTACAAGTCCAAGGCTTCCAGGAGTCAGGTCACAGACTGACTGAGGCTTGATTCAGGAGCACTGATTGTTCAGCTGAGGCTCCTTAAGAAGCAAGAGGGAAGAATCAGGGCGGGAACATGAAAACTGGAAACTCCATATTAACTGAGGGCAAGAGCTGCATTAAGACAGAAAGCAAAATGGCCGACGGAAAACTGAGTTTCAAGGAACATGTCAACAGAGACAAAGAACCTTACATTACTCCCCCCTTAGGGACAACCTCCGGATGACCTCAGACCAGGCTTGTCAGGGTACCTCTGATGAAACTGGCGGAGCAGGCGAGGAGCATTTACATTATTGACTGGTTCCCATGAGTTGTCCTCCACTGGGTAGCCCTGCCATTTAATCAAATATTGCAACTGATTTCTGTACAACCTGGAATCTAGAATCCTTTCCACCATAAATTCTTCCTGACCATCGACCAGCACTGGGTCAGGGCAAGGAGAAGAACGTCCAGGAAACGTATTGGGTGTTGCAGCCTTTAGTAGGGATACATGAAAGACAGGGTGGATTCTCATAGTTCTGGGCAGTTGAAGACGACAAGCAACAGCACTTATAATCTTATTGATCTTATAAGGTCCAATGTACTTATGTCCCAATTTAGACGATGGAATCTTTAATTTAAGATTTCTGGTTGACAGCCAGACCAAATCTCCTACCTTGAAAGCTGGTGCAGGTTTACGAAATTTATCTGCTGCTTTCTTGTACCTTTCCTGAGCCAATTCTAGATTTTCCTTTAGAAGATCCATATTCTTTTGTAAAGAAGTGATTCTTTCAGCCACTGCCGGCAAGGGCGTATCTATGGGAAATCGAGGAAGAATGTTAGGATGATAACCTAGATTGGAGTAAAAAGGAGACTGCTTAGTGGAGGCGCTCTGAGAGTTGTTATAAGAGAACTCAGCCAGTGGAAGCAGATCCACCCAATCATCCTGTAGGTGGCAGATAAAACAGCGGAGATACTGCTCCAGGGTCTGATTGGTTCGTTCTGTCTGTCCATTAGTCTGGGGATGAAAAGCAGAAGAAAGGTTTACTTTAATGTCCAATGCTGCACAGAAATTTTGCCAAAACCTTGAAGTGAATTGCACCCCTCGATCCGAAATGACCTCATCCGGTACTCCATGTAAGCGAAACACATTCTTAATCATCAAGTCTGATGTCTGTTTTGCAGTGGGTAAGCCGACACAAGGGATAAAATGAGCTGCCTTTGTTAGACGGTCAACCACCACTAGAATGGTGTTCTTCCCTTGAGAGGTTGGTAACTCCACAATGAAGTCCATAGAAATGGATCCCCACGGGCGGGACGGGGTGGGAAGAGGTTGCAACAGACCAGTTGGTGAGGAGCGAGGTGTTTTGCATCTTGCACAGACTTCACATGAAGTGACATAGTTTAAGACATCTTTCCTGTAAGTGGGCCACCAAAAGAAACGAGAAAGAAATTCTTGTGTCTTTAGAATTCCCCTATGCCCGGCTATCTTGGAATCGTGGATGAGTTGCAATACTCTCAATCTGACTGTTTCTGGTATATACAGACGTTGTCCCTGAATCCACACACCATTCTTAAAGACAAGACTTACGTCCCTTGGGGTTGAGCCAACAAAGAATCCGCATGGTATGCTTCCTTGATGTCCTTAAGTAGGTCTTGATTATGAATCACTCCCAGGAATCTAGAGTCAGGAAGAATAGTCTTAGGAGGAGAAAGTGGACGTGTCTCTGCTGAATGAATCCTAGAGAGTGCATCAGCCTTTCCATTGCGCGATCCTGGTCTATAAGAAATGACAAAATTAAATTGGTTTAGGAAAAGATTCCAGCGAGCCTGGCGAGGAGTCAGGCACTTAGCCGACCTGATAAATTCAAGGTTACGATGGTCTGTCAGGACTAGTGTTGAGCATTCCGATACTGCAAATATCGGGTATCGGCCGATATTAGCTGTATTGGAATTCCGATTCCGAGTTCCGATATTTTCGTCTTATCGGATACCGGAATCGGGATGTCACTGTCACTGTCAGTGTCCGTCTGTCGGGTCTGTCAGGAGTCAGCGGCACTTACCTGGCAGAAGATCTCCGGCGGTCACGTCCTGGACTGCTTCATGGCCGCCATCCTCTTCTCCCCGGCGGTCACATGCAGTTTCTCGCGATAACTGCAGTGACTGCTGGGTAATCCCGGCCGTAAAGCAGTCAGTCCGATGACGTCACCGCCGGGGAAGCAGGTAATCAGCTGTGCTGCGTTGCAATGACAGGCTCTGCCTGTCATTGCGATGTAGCAGAGTTGGATCGTCGTGGGACAATCGTTACTATGGACTGCGTCGGACAGGTGGTATACTGTTGGTTTGTTTTTTTTCTTTTTTTACAGGAGATCGATGGCGTCGCAGGAATGAGTGTATAATAAAAGAAATGAAAACTGTGTTGTCTCTTTTATTTCATTAAAATACTTTTTTCTTGCTTTGTCTTTTTTTTATACATTTAATAACTTTGGGATTAATAATGGATCGGTGTCTTATTGACGCCTCTCCATTATTAACAGGGCTTATTGTCACCGTGCAATCAACGGTGACATTAACCCCTTATTACCCCGCTTGCCACCGCTACAGGGCAAGTGGGAAGAGCCGGGTAAAGTGCCACAATTGGCACATCTTTTGATGCGCCAAATGTGGGGCTGCTGTAGCCTGGTATTATCAGGCTGTTGAGGGCCAAAATCCATGGGCCTTGACAGTCTTTTAATACCAGGCCGCAGCAGTCTGCATTTTACTTGGCTGGTTAACAAAAATAGGGGGGATCCCCACGCCGTTTTTTTTTCGAGGGGATCCCCTATTTTTGTTAATCAGCCAAGCTAAGCAGACTGCTGTGGCCTGGTATTATCAGGCTT
>JARQOD010002858.1:0-72127 GCA_033576555.1 Oophaga sylvatica | reverse complement strand
AAAAAAATTGAAAAAAAAATTTTAAAAAAAAATTTTAAAAAAACCCCCAAAAAAACCTTTTTATTAAAAAAAAAATAAAGAACAAAAAAATAACATGTTAGGTATCCCCACGTCCGTAAAAATCCCATTATAAAACGAACCCCTAGTTACCCCCTTCGTGAAAGCCGAAAAAAAAAAACAAAAAAGTATAAAATTAATTTTTTCCAACTATTTTAAACCCACTTGAAAAAGTGCAATACACCATCAAAAGTCAATATAATAATCATGTACCGCTGAAAACTCATCTTGTCCCGCAAAAAACAAGCGCTAAAACAACATCATCAGCAAAAAATAAAAAAGTTATAGCTCCGGAATAAATATGCAAAATAATTATTTTTCTATAAATTTTTTATTGTGTAAAAAACGCCAAAACATAAAAAAATATTAAATATTAATCGCCGTAACGTAATGACCGAAAATAAAGCGCTTTATCTTTTACCACACACGGAACGAGAAAAAAAAAAAAACATTCCTGAATTCCTAAATCTGTCGGCGAAATATGGAAAAATTATAGCTCTCAAAATACGGCTGAAAAAATTTTTTTCTTACAAAAATTATTCAGAAAAAGCTCTTTTGTGTGACAAGCTAACATGAAAAAGGGGTTTTTGAAAATTTCTGGTATCGCGGGAAATTTCGACCGATCCGGGGAATAAAGTCGCCTAATCACAATACCGCACGAGGAACGGCGTAAAAAAGAAAACCAATTCTTCACCTTTTGTGGATTTGTTCATTGTGCCTCCCAAAGATCGCAGTAAGGCGATCACAGTGGTTCCCCCCCACATATGGGGTATCAGCGTACTCAGGACAAAATGCACAATAGCTTTTGGGGTCCTATTTCTCCTGTTACCCTTATAAAAATAAAAATTTGGGGCAAAAAGGTAATTTTTGTGGAAAAAAATATGATTTTTTTATTTTCACGGCTCTACATTATAAACTTCTGTGAAGCCCTTGGGGGTTCAAAGTGCTGACCACACATCTAGATAAGTTCCTTGGGGGGTCTAGTTTGCAAAATGGGGTCATTTGTGGGGGGTTTCTACTGTTTAGGCACATCAGGGGCTCTCCAAGCGCGACATGACACCCGAAGACCATTCCATCAAAGTCTGCATTTAAAAACGGTGCTCCTTCCCTTCCGAGCTCTGCCATGCGTCAAAATAGTGGTTCCCCCCCACATATGGGATATCAGCGTACTCAGGACAAATTGCACAATAGCTTTTGGGGTCCTATTTCTCCTGTTACCCTTATAAAAATAAAAATTTGGGGGCAAAAAGATTATTTTTGTGGAAAAAAATATGATATTTTTATTTTCACGGCTCTACGTTATAAACTTCTGTGAAGCACTTGGGGGTTCAAAGTGCTCACCACACATCTAGATAAGTTCCTTTGGGGGTCTAGTTTCCAAAATGGGGTCACTTGTGGGGGGTTTCTACTGTTTAGGCACATCAGGGGCTCTCCAAACGTGACATGACACCCGCAGACCATTCCATCAAAATCTGCATTTGAAAAAGGCGCTCCTTCCCTTTCCAGCTCTGCCATGCGTCAAAATAGTGGTTTACCCCCACATATGGGGTATCAGCATACTCAGGACAAATTGCACAATAACTTTTGGGGTCCTGTTACCCTTTGGAAAATAACAATTGGGGGTGGAAAGATCATTTTTGTGGAAAAGATATGATTTTTTAATTTTACTGCTCTACGTTATAACCTTCTGTGAAGCCCTTGGGGGTTCAAAGCTTTCACCACACATCTAGATAAGTTCCTTGGGGGTCTAGTTTCCAAAATGGGGTCACTTGTGGGGGGTTTCCACTGTTTAGGCACACAGGGACTCTCCAAATGCGACATGGCGTCCAATCTCAATTCCAGCCAAAAAAGTCAAATGGCGCTGCTTCCCTTCCAAGCTCTGCCATGCGCCCAAATAGTGGTTTACCCCCACATATGGGGTATCAGCGTACTCAGGACAAATTGCACAATAACTTTTGGGGTCCTTTTACCCTTTGGGAAATAAAAATTGGGGGTGGAAAGATCATTTTAGTGGAAAAGATATGATTTTTTAATTTTACAGCTCTACGTTATAACCTTCTGTGAAGCCCTTGGGGGTTCAAAGCTCTCACCACACATCTAGATAAGTTCATTGGGGGGTCTAGTTTCCAAAATGGGGTTACTTGTGGGGGTATCCACTGTTTAGGCACACAGGGGCTCTCCAAATACAACATGGCGTCCAATCTCAATTCCAGCCAAAAAAGTCAAATGGCGCTGCTTCCCTTCCGAGCTCTGCCATGCACCCAAATAGTGGTTTACCCTCACATATGGGGTATCAGCGTACTCAGGACTAATTGCACAATAACTTTTGGGGTCCTTTTATCCTTTGGAAAATAAAAATTGGGATGAAAAGATCATTTTTGTGGAAAAAACATGATTTTTTAATTTTACGGCTCTACGTTATAACCTTCTGTGAAGCCCTTAGGGGTTCAAAGCTCTCACTACACATTTAGATAAGTTACTTGGGGTGTCTAGTTTCCAAAATGGGGTCACTTGTGGGGGGTTTCCACTGTTTAGGCACACAGGGACTCTCCAAATGCGACATGGCGTCCAATCTCAATTCCAGCCAAAAAAGTCAAATGGCGCTGCTTCCCTTCCGAGCTCTGCCATGCACCCAAATAGTGGTTTACCCCCACATATGGGGTATCAGCGTACTCAGGACTAATTGCACAATAACTTTTGGGGTCCTTTTATCCTTTGGAAAATAAAAATTGGGAGGAAAAGATCATTTTTGTGGAAAAAACATGATTTTTTAATTTTACGGCTCTACGTTATAACCTTCTGTGAAGCCCTTGGGGGTTCAAAGCTCTCACTACACATTTAGATAAGTTACTTGGGGGGTCTAGTTTCCAAAATGGGGTCACTTGTGGGGGGGTTTCCACTGTTTAGGCACACAGGGACTCTCCAAATGCGACATGGCGTCCAATCTCAATTCCAGCCAAAAAAGTCAAATGGCGCTGCTTCCCTTCCGAGCTCTGCCATGCGCCCAAATAGTGGTTTACCCCCACACATGGGGTATCAATGTACTCAGGAGAAATTGTACAACAAATATTGTGGTTCATTTTCTACTGATACCCTTGACAAAATTTAAAAAATTGTGTCGAAAGAAAAATTTTGGGAAAAAAAGTTAAATGTTAATTTTTTCCTTCCACATTGCTTCAATTCTTGTGAAGTACCTAAAGGGTTAATAAACTTCTTGAATGTGGCTTTGAACACATTGAGGGGTGCAGTTTTTAGAATGGTGTCACTTTTGGGTATTTTCTGTCATATTGACCCCTCAAATTCACTTCAAATGTGAGGTGGCCCCTAAAAAAAATGATTTTGTAAATTTTGTTGGAAAAATGAGAAATTGCTGGTCAACTTTTAACACTTATAACTTCCTAACAAAAAAAAATTTTGGTTCCAAAATTGTGCTGATGTAAAGTAGACATGTGGGAAATGTTATTTATTAACTAATTTTTGTGACATATCTCTCTGATTTAATGGCATAAAAATTAAAAGTTTGAAAATTGCAAAATTTTCAAAATTTTTGCCATATGTACGTTTTTTTCATAAATAAACGCAAGTTATATTGAAGAAATTTTACCACTGTCATGAAGTACAATATGTCTCGAGAAAACAATCTCAGAATCGCCAAGATCCGTTGAAGCGTTCCAGAGTTATAACCTCATAAAGAGACAGTGGTCAGAAATGTAAAAATTGGCCTGGTCTTTAACCTACAAAATGGCTTGGTCGTTAAGGGGTTAAAATTGCACAATCCGGTACTGGATTGGTCTACCAATGAAATTAAGTCCTGGAGTCCTAAGTGTTATGACAAGTGTTGTAACGGGCGTATTGCTGCTGTAGTTAAGGGGGAGTTACCTGTACCTATTCAGGATTTTTGGAAAGTTTTTTCTGATAAGGAATCGCAGGTATTGCCTCCTCATAGAGATTATGATTGTGCGATTGAATTTGTCCCTGGAGCGACTCTTCCTAAAAGTCGCTTATTTAATTTGACTATTCCTGAGAGAAAGGCTTTGGAGGAATACATACAGACAAGCTTGGCCGCCGGTCACATTAGGCCTTCCAAGTCTCCTGTGGCGGTTGGATTTTTTTTTGTTAAAAAAAAGGACGGCGGTTTACGGCCTTGTCTAGACTTTCGTGAGATTAATAAGATTACTGTACGCAATCCTTACCCACTGCCATTGATTCCTGATTTGTTTAACCAGTTAGTGGGGGCCAAGTGGTTCTCGAAAATTGATCTTCGAGGGGCATACAATTTGTTGCGCATGAAGGAGGGGGATGAATGGAAGACTGCGTTTAACACTCCACTGGGTCATTTTGAGAATCTGGTCATGCCTTTTGGACTTTCCAGTGCTCCGGCATTTTTTCAGAATCTTATTAATGATTATTAATTATTATTAATTATTATTGATCGGCAGAAGTGTGGTTGTGTATTTGGATGACATTTTGATTTATTCATCAGATTTGGAGTCTCATTGGAGGAGTGTGCGTGAAGTATTACAGTTACTGAGTGATAATTCACTTTTTGCCAAGCTAGAAAAATGTGAGTTCGCTGTACAGAGACTTAGTTTTTTGGGCTACATTGTCTCCAGTGAAGGTTTTGAGATGGACCCGGTGAAAGTGCAAGCTGTGCAGGAATGGCCTAGACCTATTGGTGTGAAATCAATACAGAGGTTTTTGGGGTTCGCCAATTATTATAGAAAATTCATAAAAGATTTTTATGTGATTGCCAAACCTCTGACCGATCTCACCAGGAAAGGTGCTGATGCGGTTCAGTGGACTACTGAGGCCATTGAGGCTTTTGTGTTGCTAAAGGAGAGGTTCAGCTCTGCTCCCATCCTTACGCAGCCTGATGTGACTAAACCATTTTTGGTTGAGGTTGATGCTTCTTCTGTGGGGGTCGGCGCGGTGTTGTCTCAGGCAAAGACGGATGGAGTACATCCCTGTGCTTTTTTTTCAAAGAAATTTTCTGAGTCTGAACTAAATTATGATATCGGTAATCGGGAATTGTTGGCAATTAAACTCGCATTTGAACACTGGCATCATATTTTGGAGGGAGCGGAATTTCCCGTTCAAGTCTTCACCGATCATAAAAATCTGATCTACCTTGATGCTGCCAAACGCTTGAATGCCCATCAGGCTAAGTGGGCACTGTTTTTTTCACGGTTTAATTTTACCGTTACTTACATCCCAGGTACTAAAAATGTTAAAGCTGATGCTTTGTCTCGCAGCTTTTCTCCTATGGTGGGTACTGAGGAGGAGGAGGAAAACATCTTGCAAGAGGGGGTTGTTATTGCTGTTTTGGACTCCGTGCTGGAAGATGAGATTCTTAAAACACAGGAGAATGCCCCATCTAACACGCCGCATGGGAGGTTGTTTGTGCCTGGTACCCTGAGGAGAGATTTGCTTGATGAATGTCATGACTCTCGGTTGGCAGGTCATCCTGGAATCTCTGAGACCAAGAGACTTGTGGGTCGCAGTTTTTGGTGGCCAGGATGGCAGAAGGAAGTCATTAAGTGGGTGCGTCAATGCACTGTGTGTGCTAGATCTAAGTCTTCTCATACTCCTGCTGCGGGGTTGCTTTGCCCTCTGGAGGTCCCTAGTGTACCTTGGACACATTTGGCTATGGACTTTATTACTGACCTTCCCCCCTCTGAGGGTTTCACTGTCATCTGGGTGGTCGTGGACCGTTTTAGCAAGATGTGTCACTTGGTTCCTTTCATCAAACTGCCCTGCGCTAAGACTCTCGCTAAGGCCTTTGTCAAGGAAATAGTCAGACTACATGGTGTTCCTACTGACATTGTTTCCGATAGGGGACCTCAGTTTGTGGCTCGTTTTTGACGCGCTTTTTGTGACAGGTTGGGAGTTCATTTGTCGTTTTCATCCGGATATCATCCGGAGTCTAATGGCCAGACAGAAAGGAAAAACCAGGATGTTGAGCAGTTCTTGCGTTGTTTTGTGACTGATAATCAAGAGGGGTGGTCTGAGTTTCTGCCACTTGCTGAGTTTGCTCTTAACAACCATACATCCGCTTCTGCTGGTTGTTCGCCTTTTTTTTGTTGTACTGGGAGACATCCGTCGTTTGGGTCATTTTCCAAGTTGGGATCGGCTGTACCTGAAGAGGAGAATTTTTCTGGTCTTTTGGAGAGAGTTTGGACTGATGTGCGTGGTAATCTTCAGGAGGCTAACAAAAGATCCAAAGTGTATTTTGATAGAAAACGACAAGAGGTTTTGTTTGCTATTGGTGACATGGTTTGGTTGTCCTCTAAGAATCTGCGCTTGAGGATTCCGTCTAAGAAATTGGGTCCCAAATTTGTAGGGCCCTTTAAGGTGCTTCAGGTTATTAACCAATCTGCTGTTTAATTGGAGCTTCCCACCTCCTGGAAGATTAATCCGGTGTTTCATGTTTCTCTCTTGAAAAAAGCTGAGGTCTCAGATGGAGACGTCTCGGCCACTGTTCCCCTGGTGGTGGAGGACGGGCAATATGAGATTTCCCACATCCTAAATTCTAGACGGTATAGAGGGAGTTTACAGTACCTCGTCGCTTGGAAGGGTTATGGACCCAAGGATAACTCATGGGTGAGGGCGGATGATGTTTCTGCGTCTAGACTTGTCAAAGCGTTTCACAAGAGGTTTCCGGATAAGCCTAAGTCCTAGGGGATCCGGAGGATCCTCTTAGAAGGGAGGGTACTGTTAGAACCCTCTTGTTAGGTTTTGTTTCACTTTGCTGGTCACATGACCTTTTTACCCTATTTAGTCTGGTTCCGCCCTTTTGGCCTTGCTGGACTTCATTGTATTATCTACTCTTAAGCTAGCCGGGTGCTTAGGTGCCTTACTCTGTCAGTTTTGCTAGATCTTAGTATCTCTTAGTATTTGTTTTCTGTTTTATTTTTCCCTGCTACACTTTCTGTTAGGAGGTGTCCACCTTTTCACCCAGTCCCTAGATCTTGTAGGGATTCCTCCCTCGCAACTATAGGTCTTCGTTCAGACTAGCTGAGGACTTTAGCGGGTCTGGTCGCAGGATCAGGTTCCCCGTTACATCGTAGGGATCCAGCTCAGTCCTATTGTAAGGACAGAATTCCCACCTTTCCTTAGTGCTTGTAGCAGATCATAACAATCGCATAGCCTCATGCTCAGGTACAGATAAATTAAAGAGCTGACCCTTGGGAAATTTATAACCGGGTACTAAGTCAATAGCGCAATCATAACTCCTATGAGGAGGTAAGGATAGACTTACTCTCACTAAACACATCAGAAAAATCAGTCAAATAGTCAGGGACATCTTGAGACTGGGGAGGCAGAAAAAACATCTTGAGACTGGGGGGGGCAGAAAAAACAGGAGTGTCAGCACAAACACATTGACAACCCCAACTGGTCACAGACACAGATTTCCAATCCAAAACAGGATTATGAGACTGTAACCAAGGAAAACCCAGTACAACAATGTCATGTAAATTATGTAACACCAAAAATTTGCAATTCTCTTGGTGGTCCGGGTCAACCCGCATTATCACCTGGGTAGAAAACGGGTTTATTCTCCGCCAAGGAGGTAGAATCAATGCCCAGCAAAGGAATAGACTTCCGCTGGGGTATCATGGGAAACCCACAACGTTTGGCAGAATCAAAATCCATCAGGTTTATAGCTGCTCCTGAATCAACAAAAGCCTGAGCAGAAAATGTGGACATGGAGCAAATCAAGGTAACAGTCAACAGAAATTTAGTGTGAACACTACCCAAAACAACTGAGCGCGCAAAACGTCTTCCCCGCTTGGGGCAGACGGAAATAGCATGAGAAGCGTCACCACAATAGTAGCACAACTTATTACGCTTATGAAATTCATGACGCTGTGCCCCAGAAGTCACTCTATCACACTGCATGGGCTCAGTGGCTGGCCCGCAAGGCATCACAATCTCACGCATATTTCTATGCTCGCGCAGACATCTGTCAACTTGAATTGCTGATGACATAGAGTCATTGAGACCAGAGGGACAGGGAATCCCACCATAACATCCTTTACAGTCTCTGCTAGACCCTTCCGAAAAAGAGCTGCCAGAGCATCGTCATTCCATTTAGTAAGGACTGCCCACATTCTGAATTTCTGACTGTATAGCTCAGCAGCTTCATGACCCTGATTCAATGCCAACAAGGTTTTTTCAGCTTGATCAGTAACATTAGGTTCATCGTGCAATAACCCCAGAGCCTGAAAAAACACATCAACATCATTCAAAACAGGATCCCCAGGTGTCAGGGAAAAGGCCCAATCCTGAGGGTCACCGTGCAACAGGGAGATGACAATTTGAACCTGCTGCATTGTGTTCCCTGAGGATTTAGGCTTCAAAGCAAAAAACAACTTACAGTTATTTTTAAAATTCAAAAACTTAGACCGATCCCCCAAAAATAAATCCGGCAGAGGGATCCTAGGTTCCACAGCAGGCAACCCAACAAGATAGATACCAATACTCCGAACTTCAGCAGCAAGCTGCTCCACACGATCGGACAAATGCTTGACCTCCATTGGGGAAAAAATTCTTCCTCAGCCCCCAGAGAAAAAAAGAGGGAAACAATGCAACAAACAGGAAAAAAAAATGTTTTTCCTTTACTATTTTTCTCTTCTGTTGAGTACCATAGAATTTTCAGTATGGCCGGTGATTCTGTTATGTTTAGGTAGCTGAGGAGGCAGGAGCAAAAAACCGCATAGGCAGCCGAACACCAGAGAGGTTGGAAACTAATAGGTTACAGACCCCTAAACTAACCGCACAACTAGAAGTAGCCGTGGGACGTTCCTACGGTGCCCTAGACGCCTCGTCACAGCCGGAGAGATTAGCTATCCCTGAAGATGGAAAGAGGAAAGCTAACTGCCCCGGAGTAGACCCCAAAAGAATAGGAAGCTCCCAGACATATAATGGCGGTTAGACAAGATGAAAATACGAACACAGACAGAAAATAGATTAAGCAAACGCTGGGGCCCAAAACTGTCTAGATAGGACAGCAAAGGAGAGAATACTGTCTGCAACCCAAAAAACCCTAGGAAAAACTCCACCACTTCTGAATCCAAAAATACGGAGACCACACAGTCTCGACCACCTATATCACATCTCTGGTGTGGACACGTAGCAACCCAGCAGTAAAATATCACAAGAACTGAGCAAAAGAACAAATACAAAAAACGAACGGAGACCAGCCAAAGCCCCCCAAAGGGGACCCGGCTGAAGACAAAAAGCAATGCAGCAAAAAGCAAGGAATTCAAACCACAGTAAAAAAACTGAAAGAGACTTATCTGAAAGCAAGGAGACAGTAGGAAAGCAAGCTGAATTCCAACCTGGTGCAGGAAGAACAATTGATCACCGGAAGAACAATTGATCACCGGCGAGGATCATAGGAGGTCAGCTCACTTATATCAGGCCAGTCAGTACCACCTGACAACCACTCGTTATCTGCAGGTGTAGGACTCTTGGTGTTCAACATAGGTTCAATACCCTCAGCAACCACCAGAGGGAGCTTCAGCTCCGAAGTTGTCTCCAAAACGTTCACAACATCTAACTAATTTTATTTTTCAGCCAGGGACATTCAATATCAGTATATTAATTGTATTTTTTCTTCTTTATTCCACAGAACAGTGACCAGCACTCGGGAGCCTGCAGAGTTGGACCCTTACTGGAGCGATCCCTCAGGAGTCCGCCCCCGACACGTGAGCCCTCTGTCCCCTCCACCAGCGCTGGAACATCGTGGCCGAGTGCATTGCATGAGGTTACTGGTCAGGAGATAGCTTTCCCTTTACCCCACCCTTCTGCCACCTCTAGTATACCTGTGGCTAATGGGCGGCTGCGGCAGAGGGGTCAGGATAGGAGCTATGCGCCCGAATTCTTGCATCTTAATGCATCATTTCAGAACTGTCTTAAAGTTTTGTCAGAGCAAATGCTGCAGGCTTTAATCAGCTCAACTCCAGCATTCTGGAAGTTAAGACAATTCTGCAAACCATGCATTCAGAAGCAAGAAGTTCGCCAAACCACAGCTTTTTCCGGTCTGTAGCCGAGCGCATGGATACGCTATCTCCTAGCCAGCAGCTGCATGTAATGCATACTTGCCACGCTGCTCTAGCGCAGGTTACCTCCCAACCTCCTACACCCACCCGTCGTTCCTCCCACATCTGCCCCCCTCCAGCCACCATCCCTCCTCCCCCTCCCATTCAATACCAACAACCTCCCCAGAACCAACAACCTCCCCAGTACCAACAACCTCCCCACTTCCAACAACCTGCCCCATACCAACATCTTTCCCCGTACCAGTTCCCAACCACATCTGCTCCTCTAGTACCTACCCAATGCTCCTCTCCACCACCCACCTGTTCTGCCTCCCAACTCTCCACCCGTTCCATTTCTTTTTCCACCCCTTCATTTCTTTTACCTGATCCTTCCCCACCACCATCCCAGTCCGCTCTCCACACTCCCACTGTCGAAGGGTCCCACAGCCCCTCCAGTAGTATCTCCACCCCACAGTACACAAATTTGTAGATGTGTAAATAAATTCTAAATTTTCTTTATTAAAAACAATTTCTTTGACATAGAAAAAAAAAATATTTCTCATTAAAAAAAGTTAAAAAAGATTTCACATTAAAAAAGGTATATATGTTATTAAACATTTTAATACAATAAATGTAAAATTGTTTGATTAAAATTGTTGTCTGTAATTTATTTCTAAGGTACAATAAAGGTAAAATGTATTGGGTATACAAAACCAGGTACATAACTTTGGGTAAAAGGTAAAATACTGTACATAATCTACAACAAGGTACACCACTTTGGTTGGCAAAGGTATACTCTGGGTACAGAAGGTACAAAGGTCACAGAGCAGTTTATTACACTCTGTCATCCTGCCAGTCTGCTCTTCCTTCAGGGGACATAAAGTATTCGGCAAATTTGTCCCTCATTCGGGTAACAGTCACAGAACTTCTATTGGTAACGTTCTGGTAATCATGCAAGGTGGTTTCTTCAGAGTGTTCCTCAATGGAAATCTGTTTCTTGCTGATAAGAAAATTGTGTAGAACCACACAAGCTTTGATTACCTCGTCCCACAGTTTCAGTTTTTAGGTTGATCGCAGTCAATAGAACACACCATTTTGCTGTCAGAATCCCAAAAGCGCACTCCACCATTCTTCTGGCTCTTGTGAGGCGGTAATTAAAATTCTTTTTGTGTGTGTCAATCCTCTGCTGGAGTACGGTTTTAGCAGGTGTTCTGACAGCTGGAAGGCTTCATCCCCTACACAAACAAAAGGCATCGGTGGGCCAGATGTTTGAGGCAGCGGTCTAGGGGGTGGGAAATGGAAGTTGTTTCCATACAGCTGACTGCCCATTGCTGACAGTTTGAACACTTGAGAGTCATTGGAGCGGCCATAGGCCCCAATATCGACAGCAATAAATTTGTATTCTGCGTCAGCGATGGCCATGAGGACAATGGAAAAATATTTTTTGTAATTAAAATATTCGGATCCAGATCCTGCTGGCTTGACAATCCGGATATGTTTCCCGTCCACAGCGCCCAGGCTATTAGGAAACTGACATATTTGTTCAAACTTTTCTGCAATTTCAATCCAACTCTCTGTTTTGGGCTCTGGTAGAAATTCCTCAACTAGACAGTAGTCCCACAATGCACGACATGTGTGCTTCACAATTCCAGAGATGGTGGAAATGCCAAGTCTGTACTGGAAATGGAGTGAGGAAAGAGATTCTCCAGTTGCCAGGAAACTGTGAATAAAATAAAAGAGTTTCAAATCACAGCATTACATACCAGACCTCAGGTATAAGAATTGGAGATACTATAAAAAAAAATATTTTTATATTATCTCTAATTGTTAAAGTTGAGTCAGATGGCCGTATACAAACTACCAGCAACAACATTCCAGGACAAGTGTGCTCTCAAGCAAGCAGATCCAATAAATATGGCTTACCGAAGAGTCACCATCAGATGCTCCGCCGGTGAAATGGAGAAGCGGCAATACGTGTCCGATCTTATCAGGTCTCCAATACGCTCCACTGAGAAATCAAAGTTCTCCATTTTCATGCGAACATATGCAGAAAATTTCTGAGGGTTTCCTCTTAGCTCCACGTATAGTGTAGAAAACACCCCCGTGTCATTCTCTGGGCTGTGATGGGGTGGATCCAGAAACGGCGTCGCCGCTGACACATGATGCGCTGCTGTATCTGTCTCTCCTTCTCCAGAACAATCGCTTTCAGACGATTCACCTCCACTGTGAAATCCACCAAATTCTTCATGTTTCCTATCACAACGTCCATCTTCAGCAGCCACTTGCTCTTCTATCCAACCTGCACTTGCTCCTCTACAACCTGTCAAAGATGGCTGTAGGAACAGTGTATATAAGGATTACAGTAGCCAATCATGTTTGGAACCTCAAAAAAGGGTGTTTTTAAAAACCGGATCCGTCGTAATCCGTCTCATCCGGTTTTACATAAAAAAAAACGGATCCGGCACACCTGATGTGTGAAAGAGACCTTAAGCAAAGGTTATAAAAGGGGGAGGGGTTACACAGACCACTCAGATGTGTGGTAAAGATAAGAAGAATGGAGTACAATTATGTACACAGGAAAATGGGTGAGCAAATTATATGCACTTCATAGACAGTCAAAAGCAGGGAAAAGCTGGGTAGATGATAGCATACCTGTGGATAGAGAGGACAACTCGGTTAAGATACAGATGATGATGATAATGCAGCAGTGATGAATGGCTAAATGCATCATGGAATTCTAGTCTAATTCACAGTAATTAGAAATCTGTAATTTGAAATATGGAATTTGATATATGAAGCAGACTACGTCTGGAGCAGACCCATGCCACTGAATATATGTGCAGCTATAGTTCTATATAATGCCTTCTCTTATTATATACCTTCCTCTGCTGTTATGTACAGTGCTGTCTCTTACATCGTGTGTTCTTGTTGCTTTTGTATTCACAGCGGCCTCTTTTATTACATAGTCCCCTCTTTTGTTAAAATATAAAATGACTGCTGATGGGCAGCATCTGACCAGACGACCAGTCCATCAGCTCCTTCATTAGAAAGGAATGTTTCCCATGCTCCGTCAGCCGTCATTGCATTATATGTCTAACAAGAGAGGACAGTATGTAATAAAAACAGGGCATTATATATTCCGATATGTAAGGGACTGTATTGTACATAAGAAAGGGCACTATGTAATAAGAGATATCAATATACATATTAAAGGAAACTATGTAAGATATATGTGTGTGTAGCAATATACATGTGGTGACACGGGGATCGGAGGGCATCCAGGTCCGCTTAGCCAGAACCGCATGGACCAGAGATCTCGTCCCATCGCACGCCCACTCTCGCTTTAACGTGAGCATAATGCTGCTCAGACAACACAGGGTGAGGGTAAAACAGTGCGGCAATACTTTATTGAACCACAAAATAGGCAGTAACACGTACAACAGTCCCAGCAAAATATCCTAAGATGGTACACATGAGTCTCACCTTTCCGCTGACTCACCGGGATAATGGCAGCTGTTACTTCAGAGTTTCCAGGGTCGACTACCCCACCTGTGGCACACACAGAGAGGAGGTAACGACAAGCGTTGGAAGATGACAGTCCATTCAGGTACAAGTTTAGTTAACCAGAGGGTCACAACCTGGCTTCATCTTCCAGGTTGATTACCCTACCTGTGGCACACACACACAGAGGTAACGACAAGCTTAGGAAGATGACAGTCCACTGAGGTACGAGGCCAGTGTCCCGAGTCACAACCTGGCTTCTCCGAACATCTCTATGAAGCCAGGCGACAGGTAGGCCCCAATCCAGGCTTTCTCCAAAACGTATTCATGGTTTTGTGATGGTCAATGGAGCAGATCTGTATTCTGCCAGATGGGGCCAATGTCCCCTAAGCCGGAATCCTGTACAATAAATCTGTGTCCCTTGTGATGGAGTCATGATGTATTACCTGCAGTCCTGTAGAGTCCCTTGGATGTCTTGGCAGAATCTCTGGCTGTCTCTCTATAGAGGCATGTAACCTCTTTTTATACTTAACAAGTGTCCTTCATTCAGTATTGACATAAAGGGTAAGAATGGAGACGAGATCAAGTAGCATTACTTGATTATTTAATTTATTTGCATAGTTTTTCCTGCTGTTTTCAAGTCACCAAACTATCTGGCCTAGACAATGCATAATTAGCATATCAGTAAACATCACTAGTCAAGGATAAGAGCACAATATGTTATATGATATTACAGACTTACACAAGCAAAAGTCTGTTTTCTTGACCAACCCATAAATTCAAAAGTCAACATACAGATAACAGTCTATTCTTCTCGGTTTGCTAAAAATAGTGTTTTGGTTAATTAAGATACAATGATGTGTCTCCACAATATATATGCAAAATGCAAGAAGGACAGCGTATACCGAACGACACAATCAAGTAGCGGGAATTGTATACAGGAACATCTGCACAGCAGTCCCCCTAAGTCCAGGTGGGAGACCCCAGAAAAAGTGGTGGAGAATGAAAGGGCCAAAATCCTGTGGGACTTCAAGATCCAGACGGATAAGCAGGTGTTGACTAACCAACCAGACATTGTGATAACAGACAAGGATCAGAAGGCAGCAATGATAATAGATGTGGCAGTGCCAGGTGACAGCAACATCAGAAAGAAGGAATATGAGCTGAAAAAATACCAGGACCTCAAAGGAGAACTGGAGATGTGGAAGGTGAAGGCCACAGTGATTCCAGTGGTGATAGGAGCACTTGGCTACAACAGATCCCAGGAGCAACATCTGAGCTCTCTGTCCAGAAAAGTGCAATGCTGGGAACAGCTAAGATCTTGCGCAGAACCCTAAAACTCCCAGGCCTCCGGTAGAGGACCCGAGAATGAGAAAAGACAAAAAAGACCAACTCCAGTGGGGGGTGAGAAGAAAGTTTTTTTGTTTTATATCTGTAGATTTGTAGCTATTAAAGGAGAGGGGCCCAGACACATTTCTTTCACAGGGCCACCAAGCTGTCAGTGTCCTGCCCTGGCCTTGTGACTACTAAGATGTGATTTACGTGCAAAACATTTCCCACATTCAGAACATGAAAATGGCTTCTCTCCTGTATGAATTTTCTTGTGACAATTAAGATGTGATTTCTGTGCAAAACATTTCCCACATTCTGAACATGAAAATGGCTTCTCTCCTGTATGAATTTTCTTGTGACAATTAAGATGTGATATACGTGCAAAATATTTCCCACATTCTGAACATGAAAATGGCTTCTCTCCTGTATGAATTCTCTCATGACTATTGAGAGATGATTTACATGCAAAACATTCCCCACATTCTGAACATGAAAATGGCTTCTCTCCTGTATGAATTCTCTCATGACTATTGAGATGTGATTTCTGTACAAAACATTTCCCACATTCTGAACATGAAAATGGCTTCTCTCCTGTATGAATTCTCTCATGACTATTAAGAGATGATTTCTGTGCAAAACATTTCCCACATTCTGAACATGAAAATGGCTTCTCTCCTGTATGAATTTTCTTGTGATAATTAAGATGTGATTTCTGTGCAAAACATTCCCCACATTCTGAACATGAAAATGGCTTCTCTCCTGTATGAATTCTCTTGTGATAATTAAGATGTGATTTCTGTGCAAAACATTCCCCACATTCTGAACATGAAAATGGCTTCTCTCCTGTATGAATTCTCTTGTGACGATTAAGCAGTGATTTATATGCAAAACATTCCCCACATTCTGAACATGAAAATGGCTTCTCTCCTGTATGAATTTTCTTGTGACAATTAAGATGTGATATACGTGCAAAATATTTCCCACATTCTGAACATGAATATGGCTTCTCTCCTGTATGAATTTTCTCATGATTATTAAGAGATGATTTATGAGCAAAACATTTCCCACATTCTGAACATGAAAATGGCTTCTCTCCTGTATGAATTCTCTCATGACTATTGAGAGATGATTTACATGCAAAACATTGCCCACATTCTGAACATGAAAATGGCTTCTCTCCTGTATGAATTTTCTTGTGATAATTAAGATGTGATTTCTGTACAAAACATTCCCCACATTCTGAACATGAAAATGGCTTCTCTCCTGTATGAATTTTCTCATGACGATTAAGAGATGATATACATGCAAAACATTCCCCACATTCTGAACATGAAAATGGCTTCTCTCCTGTATGAATTTTCTCATGACTATTAAGAGATGATTTCTGTGCAAAACATTTCCCACATTCTGAACATGAAAATGGCTTCTCTCCTGTATGAATTCTCTCATGACTATTAAGATGTGATTTACGTGCAAAACATTTCCCACATTCTGAACATGAAAATGGCTTCTCTCCTGTATGAATTTTCTCATGACGATTAAGAGATGATTTACATGCAAAACATTCCCCACATTCTGAACATGAAAATGGCTTCTCTCCTGTATGAATTTTCTCATGATTATTAAGAGATGATTTCTGAGCAAAACATTTCCACATTCTGAACATGAATATGGCTTCTTCCTTGTAGGAGGGCTTTTATCTTCAGCATTTCTTCTGTGACTTTTATTTTGTTTAACAATCTGTGATGAAGTAGGAGATCTATCTTTATTAAAATCATCAGATGATCGATCTCGGCTGTCAACGGCTGGGGGTATATCTGAGATGTCGGCATGCTGTGTACACGTATCTTGTGTGATACTACAATCATCTGCTTTAAATTCTAAAGATATCAGATGTCGCTCGGAGCTCCCGCTACAGTCATCTGCCAAGAATAAAATGCATGTTATTATTTTTGAAAAATATAACCTTAAATAATAAATATATCTAAATATAACAAATATTGAAGAAAAAATCCTATATAAATTGCAAAGTAAGCAGCAAAACTATTATTGACTAAAGTGTCATTTACTTGGGGGTGAAGACAGAATAAACAATCAATTCTACTAATGTTCATTATTGTCCAGTGTGGAATCCTGCTACTCATTGTACTACTGCTGAGTGAAACAGTTGTCGTGTGTCAGTAGATCTGTTCCAATGTGCCAGAATTACTGTGGGCGCTGTGAGTCAGGAGATGTATAATGCAGTGTATGTGCGTACACTGCGGACTAATTAATGTGCATTGTGCAGTGCACGCTGCTGCCATCTACTGGTGCATATGAGCATTATATATTCAGTCTCCCCCAAGAAGCTGCCATTGAAACAGTGGGAGAAGCCTCCACGCTCAGTGCTGACATTTCCTGTAAGGTGGTACAAACTAGTTCTGACCTGTCTAGTCCAGGGAGCCGTGAGAAGCACTACCACTCCCAGAATCTATTCCAGTCCATGCTGTGGGGACATCTTTCTCCATATAGTCGCCTCCACAACGGAGTGAAGCTTCATACAGTAGGGAGGGATAAATCTGAACCAGTGCTTTCCTCCCTGCATTGTGGTTATATTCTGATGAAGAAGTCAGTGGACTTTGAAATGTAAATAATAAAAAATCATTTGATTTATTGAGTCTCCTGGATCATTACTGTGAATTTTCACCAACAGCCCAGAGGAACCACTTTATTTTCCCTTATCATTTCTAATGACGTATCCTTAGTAAACGTCATCAACATCAGATCTCTGGGGATTCAACACTCAGCACCACCAACCCCGGTCTGCTGCTCCCAGCTCTGACAGCAGCCAGATGTAAACAGCATACAGAGCGGAACAGCACAGCTCTGGAACTTTCTATTCATAATTCTAAAAGGTTTGTTTTGTTCCACCATGCATCACTAAGTGATTACCATCCCCACAGTGAGGCATGGTGGAGGAAGCATGTGCTTTGGAGCTTCTCTTCTACAGCTTGGGTTTTAGTCAAGGTGGACTGGATTATGACAGTAAAAACGAGAGGGTTCCAGCATCCGCTTGTTAGTGTGGAATTAAAACATGACTTTTAATTGGAAATATTAAAAATTAAAGAAAAAAACATATCAAAAATTGAAGGGAAAAAGGGGAGGTAGATATAGGAAGGGGGGGGAGGATAAAAGGACAAGGGTTATGCGTTTCAAACTATAACAGGCTTAGTCCTGACAATAAAGGTGTCCAAATGAGATGCATATATAGCAAACAGGAAAAGGAAAGGACAAATAGAACATTTGGTGCAATTAGACATATGGTTGTCTTCAAAACTGTGTTTCAATCAGCCTGTATATAGGGCGGTACTCAGAGAAAAGACTCCATTGAACAGCGAAAAGGGGGTGGGGATGTGGAGGTGCACAATGCATGTAGGATACTATATCTAAACAGTAGATGCCGTGGAAAAACGTCTGTGAAGTGCATAATGTTCAGAAATGAATTAGAAACAATATGGCCCCAATGGAAAAATGTAGAAAATATCTCAAGAAACCGTATTTACAGCAAAACCCATATATCATAAAGTAAAAATAAAATCACAATGTTTGGGTATTGTCTGAACAGGGCTTTTATTTGTGTCCAAATGACGGGGCTGTCCAGGGATTACGCAGGAAATCAAAATCAGAATATAATGCTGTCTGCAGAACCTGCAGGGCAAGAATCAGATTAGCTAAAGCTGACAATGAATTAAGGCTTGCAAGAGATGTCAAAAGCAATAAAAAAGGATTTTGGGAATATGTCAAAAGTAAAAGAAAAGTCAAAGATGCTTTTAGGATTTTTACAGGATGAAAATGATGAAATGGTAAGAAAGGATGTTGAGAAGGCCGAACTTTTAAATTCCAGTTTTGCATCCGTTTTCTCTCAGAAAGGAAATGTACCATCAACTGATCTTCACTGTCCTTTAAGGGAATAGAAGATTTCAGGATATCTATAAACAGAAAGATAGTGAGGAAACACTTAGCCAACATAAATGAATTCAAGTCTCCAGGACCAGATGAATTACACCCCAGAGTACTGAAGGAGATAGCAGAAGAAATTCTTGAACCACTCTCCATAATCTTTGAAAATTCTTGGAGAACAGGAGAAGTCCCAGAAGACTGGAGAAGAGCAAATGTTGTTCCTATCTTCAAAAAGGGGAAGAAGGTGGACCGAGGGAACTATAGGCCGATGAGTCTGACTTCTATACCAGGAAAGATCTTTGAACAAATCATTAAACAACATGTATGTAAGTACCTGGACAAGAATGAAGTGATTAACCAGAGTCAGCATGGGTTTGTAACTAATAAGTCATATCAGACTAATTTAATTTCCTTCTATGACAGAATCACTGACTGGGTGGATCAGGGAAATGCTGTAGATATAGTATATCTTGACTTCAGCAAAGCATTTAACAAAGTTTTTCACACAATCCTTATTGAAAAAATGACTAAGTATGGAATGGACAAGGCAACTGTTAGGTGGGTTCATAACTGGCTTAGTGATCGGACCCAAAGAGTGGTCGTAAATGGATGCACATCCAGTTGGAAGAAAGTCTCAAGTGGGGTACCACAGGCAGGGTGGATTGATTTAAATCACGCCGATTTAAATCAACGATTTAAATCATGATTTAAATCAAATGAATTTTTTCTATTTAAATCAGATCGATTTAAATCGTGATTTTAATCATGATTTAAATCACTGATTTAAATCAAAAGATTTTTTTAATATAAATCACGATTAAAATCTAAAACTTTCAATCATTGTTCAATTAACTCCACACTTCTAGCTTGGTTTCACTTTCTGTAGCTTGGTTTCAGTTTCTTTTTCCATTCAGTTGACATGCCCAAACTTGTTGGATAGTCAGTCAGTAGTACTTGGCTGTAGTAATAATCAAACTTCAGAAGTGATCTGCGTGAGCCATGGCAGGTCGTGAGAGACCCTATTTGGGTTCATTTTGTTGAGATGCCAGCAGAGCTTGGAAAGAAAGGTGGGAGAGCAAAGTGCAAATACTGTCAAAAGGATATCCAAGGACTTGTTTGCCGTTTGAAATCACATTATGAAAACTGCAACCAGAAGGGAAATGAAGATGTTTATAGTGATACAACTAATGTCAATGAACCCCCACAGCTTCTTATGCACCAGGACCCTAGCACTAGTGGTAAGTCTGGCAATTACAACCTATTTTAACAGACGTTTTACTGGGATGGTTAAAGTCTATGAAAAGAAAAATTTCTAGCACTAGTTCTGGAGTATAGAATTTAAATTTATGTTAAGGCAATATTTCACAGAAGATTAACGTTAAGTAAAAATAAAAGAGTGTGTATGCGCCTATTTTTTTTTTTATTGTAGGCTACAATTCACTTTTGAAGTCTGCCAAATTGACCATTTTTTTAAAAAACATTTTTAAAACTTTTGTGACATAATTTTTTTCAGTTGCTCTGATATTACTAGTATTACAGCAACTTCACCGGAAACTTGAGTAGCATAACTTTTGAGACAGCCCTTATAGGACGAGGACCATTACATTGTTCAAAAAGTTTGTTTCAAAAATTTTCGTTATATTTCTTCAAATACGCAGTCAAATTATATTTTTAATTACTGTGCTTTCAGGGTCAAATATGGCTTGTGCTGCACGTGACAATCAATATCTGGGTACAACTTCAACAAAGCAGCCCAACAAAAAACTTTGCGTGCAAAGTGTAGAAAAATTCCTCTTAAAGACTACGACGAGCCAGAAAGAACATTTTGATGAATTAATTGCTAAATTCATATTTGCAACCAATTCTTCTTTCCAACTAGTTGAACACCCATTGTTTGTACAAATGATCGAAGGAATAAGACCAGGCTACAAACCACCAAGTAGATTTGATATCTCAGGAAAACATCTTCAGGCTGTATACGACAAAGAAAGAGCGGCTTGTACAAAATATTTGAAAGACAAAGTGGCTCGCCAATACTAACCATGACATTGTGGCAACTGTGCTGAAATTGAAGTGTGAATCTGCACCATTTCAAAAATACATGTTTGCAGATAACTCGTTAATGAACTAAAACCACTGGACTGGTGGAAGTCGCAATCACTTGTTCTTCCAGCGAAGATAATAAATGTAGCTACTCAGCTACTGACTGCATCGGCTTCATCGGCAGGAGTAGAGAGATTTTCTTCATTTGGTTTTGTGCACACAACAGTCTGAAACCGCTTAGGAACTGCTAAAGCAGGACAACTAGTTTTCCTATTAAAAGTCCTAAATAAACAGTAGGCTTAAAGGACTGATGTATTCACTGAAGATGTTTGCTTACTTCAAACGTTAGAGATAGGCTATTGTTAAAAAGTACTTACTCTCTGTAGTTCAATTCTGATTGTTTAATAGTGCAAATAAAAATTATTAGGTTTCATAATCATCAACTGTTTTAATATTTTTATTTGTGTAAAATAATTTGATTTGCAAAAAGACAAAGTTTTGCTTGTGTACAACTTGATTAAAAAATCCTATTTAAATCAAAAAAATCCGATTTAAATCAAAAAAATCCGATTTTTTTGATTTTTTTAAAAAAAATCATGATTTTTATCCACCCTGACCACAGGGCTCTGTCCTGGGCCCTGTATTGTTCAACATCTTCATCAATGATTTAGATGAAGGAATTGAGGGTAAACTGATTAAATTTGCTGATGACACAAAGCTAGGAGGGATAGCTAATACTAGAGAAGAGAGAGAGAGGATTCAAAAAGATATAAACTGGAGCAGTGGGCAGCAACTAACAGAATGGTTTTTAACAGGCAAAAACGCAAAGTACTACATCTGGGCAATAAAAATGAAAAAAGCATATACAGAATGGGAGGAATAGGGCTAAGCAACAGCACTGTCATGTATAGTGTACAGTTCCTATAGCATCTTGTGCTTGGGTGCGAGGAAAACACATGAGACATAGGTTGATATGAAATGACTTGTATTACTTCATACAAGCATGCAGAAAAGGTCACACAGTTTGCAGGAACAGAGGCAGGAGAACACAGCAGGCCAGAGTAACTTCAAGCTCTACAATAACTCTCCAAGCAGGTTCAGGATCTCTTCTCTGTACCGTAATTCCTCTGCAAACATGGATTCACCAGACAGCAGGTTTCCAAAGTCCAAAAGTGTTCCAAAGTTCCTCAGTAGGAAATAGCTGGAGTCCAAAATCCTAGGTTTCCAGGAGTCAGGTCACAGGCTGACTGAGGCTTGATTCAGGAGCACTGATTGTTCAGCTGAGGCTGCTTAAGAAGCAAGAGGGAGAGAATCAGGGCGGGAACATGAAAACTGGAAACTCCATATTAACTGAGGGCAAGAGCTGCAGAAAGACAGAAAGCAAAATGGCCGACGGAAAACTGAGTTTCAAGGAACATGTCAAAAGAGACAAAGAACCTTACATTACTCCCCCCTTAAGGACAACCTCCGGTTGACCTCAGACCAGGCTTGTCAGGGTACCTCTGATGAAACTGGCGGAGCAGGCGAGGAGCATTTACATTATTGACTGGTTCCCATGAGTTGTCCTCCACTGGGTAGCCCTGCCATTTAATCAAATATTGCAACTGATTTCTGTACAACCTGGAATCTAGAATCCTTTCCACCATAAATTCTTCCTGACCATCGACCAGCACTGGGTCAGGGCAAGGAGAAGAGCGTCCAGGAAACGTATTGGGTGTTGCAGCCTTTAGTAGGGATACATGAAAGACAGGGTGGATTCTCATAGTTCTGGGCAGTTGAAGACGACAAGCAACAGCACTTATAATCTTACTGATCTTATAAGGTCCAATGTACTTATGTCCCAATTTAGACGATGGAATCTTTAACCCCTTCACCCCCAAGGTGGTTTGCACGTTAATGACCGGGCCAATTTTTACATTCTGACCACTGTCTCTTTATGAGGTTATAACTCTGGAACGCTTCAACGGATCTTCGCGATTCTGAGATTGTTTTCTCGTGACATATTGTACTTCACGTTAGAAGTAAAATTTCTTCGATATAACTTGCGTTATTTTGAAAAAAATGCAATATGGCGAAATTTTAAAATTTGCAATTTCAAACTTGATTTTTATTCCTTAAAACAGAGAAATATGTCACATAAAATAGTTAAGAAATAACATTTCCACATGTCTACTTTACATAGCACATTTGGAACCAAATTTTTTTTTGTTAGGAAGTGTATAAGGGTTAAAAGTTGACCGACGATTTCTCATTTTTACAACAAAATTTACAAAGCCATTTTTTTTAGGACCACCTCTCATTTGAAGTCACTTTGAGGTCTATATGGCAGAAAAATACCCAAAGTGACACCATTCTAAAAACTGCACCCCTCAAGGTACTCAAAACCACATTCAAGAAGATTATTAACCCTTCAGGTGCTTCACAGGAACTAAAGCAACGTGGAAGGAAAAAATGAATATTTAACTTTTTAGCCACAAAAATGATCTTTTACAAACTTTTTTTTTATTTTCACAAGGGTAAAAGGAGAAAATGGACAAATAAGGTTGTTATGCAATTTCTCCTGAGTATGCCAATACCCAATATGTGGGGGAAAACCACTGTTTGGGCACACGGCAGAGCTCGTAAGGGAAGGAGCGCCGTTTGACTTTTTCAAACTAAAATTGGCTGGAATTGAGATTGGACGCCATGTCGTGTTTGGAGAGCCCCTGATGCGCCTAAACAGTGGAAACCCCCACAAGTGACACCATTTTGGAAACTAGACCCCTAAGGTACTTATCTAGATCTGTTGTGAGCACTTTGAACTCCCAAGTGTTTCACAAAAGCTTATAATGCCTGGGTGTGAAAAAAAAAAAAAACAATTTTCCACAAAAATGATTTTTTAGTCCAAATTTTTGAATTTTCCCAAGGAAATTGGACCCCAAAAGTTGTTGTCCAATTTGTCCTGAGTACGCTGATACCCCATATGTGGGGGGGGGGAACTGTTTGGGTGCACGGCAGGGCTTGGAAAGGAAGTAGTAACGTTTTGGAATGCAGACGTTGATGGGGGTCATGTTCCGTTTGCAGTGCCCCAGATGAGCCTAAACAGTGGAAACCCCCACAAGTGACCCCATTTTGGAAACTATACCCCCTAAGGAACTTATCTAGATCTTTGGTGAGCACTTTGAACCCCCAAGTGCTTCACACAAGTTTATAATGCCCGGGCATGAAAATAAAAAATCCTATTTTTTTCCCACAAAAATTATCTTTTAGTCACTAATTTTTTATTTTCTCAAGGGTAACAGGAGAAATTGGACCACATAAGTTGTTGTACAATTTGTCCTGAGTACGCTGATACCCCATATGTGGGTGGGAACCACTGTTTGGGCGCACGGCAGAGCTTGGAATGGAAGGAGCACCATTTGACTTTTTCCAACCAAAATTGGCTGGAATTGAGATTGGATGCCATGTTGCATTTGGAGAGCCCCTGATGTGCCTAAACAGTGGAAACCCCCCACAAATGACCCCATTTTGGAAACTAGACCCCTAAGGAACTTTTCTAGATCTTTGGTGAGCAATTTGAACCCCCAAGTGCTTCACACAAGTTTATAACGTAGAGCCGTAAAATTTAAAAATCATATTTTTTCCACAAAAATGATCTTTTCACCCAATTTTTATTTTTCCAAGGGTAACAAGACTCCAAAAGTTATTGTGCAATTTGTCCTGAGTGCGCTGATACCCCATATGTGGGGGTAAACCACTGTTTGGGTGCATGGCAGAGTTTGGAAGGGAAGGAGCGCCGTCTGACTTTTTCAACGCAGAATTGGCTGGACGCCATGTCGTGTTTGGAGAGCTCCTGATCTGCCTAAACAGTGGAAACCCCCATAAATGACGCCATTTTGGAAACTAGACCCCTCAAGGAACTTATCTAGATGTGTGGTGAGAACTTTTAACCCCCAGGTGTTTCACTAAAGTTTATAACGTACAGCCGTAAAATAAAAATCTTTTTTTTTTTTTACAAAAATGATTTTTTCGTCCCCAATATTTTATTTTCACAAGGGTAACAGAAGAAATTGGAACCCAAAAGTTGTTGTCCAATTTGTCCTGAGTACGCTGATACCCAATATGTGGGAGAAAACTACTGTATGGGCGCACGTCAGGGCTCGGAAGGGAAGTAGTGACGTTTTGGATTGCAGACTTTGATGGAATGGTCTGGGGGCGTCATGTCACATTTGGAGAGCCCCTGATGCACCTATACAGTGGAAACCCCCCACAAGTGACCCCATTTTGGCAAATAGACCCCACAAGGAACTTATCTAGATGTGTGGTGAGCACTTTGAACCCCGAAGTGCTTCACAGAAGTTTCTAAGGTACAGCCGTAAAAATAAAAAATCTTTTTTTTTTTACAAAAATGATTTTTTTTGCCCCCAATATTTTATTTTCACAAGGGTAACAGGAGAAATTGGACCCAAAAGTTGTTGTCCAATTTGTCCTGAGTACGCTGATACCCAATATGTGGGAGAAAACTACTGTATGGGCGCACGTCAGGGCTCGGAAGGGAAGTAGTGACGTTTTGGATTGCAGACTTTGATGGAATGGTCTGGGGGCGTCATGTCGCATTTGGAGAGCCCCTGATGCGCCTAAACAGTGGAAACCCCCCACAAGTGACCCCATTTTGGAAAATAGACCCCACAAGGAACTTGTCTAGATGTGTGGTGAGCACTTTGAACCCCGAAGTGCTTCACAGAAGTTTATAACGCACAGCCGTAAAAATAAAAAATCCTTTTTTTTTTGCAAAAATGATTTTTTTGCCCCAATATTTTATTTTTACAAGGGTAACAGGAGAAATTGGACCCCAAAAGATGTTGTCCAATTTGTCCTGAGTACGCTGATATCCAATATGTGGGAGAAAACTACTGTATGGGTACACGTTGGGGCTCGGAAGGGAAGTAGTGACGTTTTGGATTGCAGACTTTGATGGAATGGTCTGGGGGCGTCATGTCGCATTTGGAGAGCCCCTGATGCGCCTAAACAGTGGAAATCCCCAACAAGTGACCCCATTTTGGAAAATAGACCCCACAAGGAACTTATCTAGATGTGTGGTGAGCGCTATGAAGCCCCAAGTGCTTCACAGAAGTTTATAATGTACAGCCATAAAAACAAAAAAATATTTTTTTTTGTACAAAAATGATATTTTCGCCCCCAGTTTTTTATTTTCCCAAGGGTAGCAGAAGAAATAGGACAAATTGCACAATAACTCTTGGGGTCCAGAGTACGCTGATACCCCATATGTGGGGATAAACTACTGTTTGGACGCATGGCAGAGCTGAGAAGTGAAGGAGCACCGTTTGACTTTTTCAACGCAGAATTGGCTGGAATTGAGATCAGACGCCATGTCACATTTGGAGAGCCCCTGATGTGCCTAAACAGCGGAAACCCCCAATTCTAACTCCAACTCTAACCCCAACACACCCCTAACCCTAGTCCCAACCCTAACCACAAACCTAACCCTAACACACCCCTAATCCCAACCCTAACCCTAATCCTAACTTTAGCGCCAACCCTAACCCTAACTTTAGCCGCAACCCTAACCCTACCTAATGGGAAAATGGAAATAAATACTTTTTTTTAATTTTATTATTTTTCCCTTACTAAGGGGGTGATAAAGGGGGGTTTGATTTACTATTTATAGCGGGTTTTTATGATTGGCAGCTGTCACGCTAAAAGACGCTTTTTATTGCAAAAATAGTTTTTGCATCATCACATTTTGAGAGCTATAATTTTTGCATATTTTGGCCCACAGAGTCATGTGAGGTCTTATTTTTTGCGGGACGAGTTGACGTTTTTATTGGTACTATTTTCGAGCACGTGACGTTTTTTGATCGCTTTTTATTTCGATTTTTGGGAGGTTAGAATGAACAAAAATCAGCAATTCATGAATTTCTTTTGGGGGAGGCGTTTATACCGTTCCGCGTGTGGTAAAATTGATAAAGCAGTTTTATTCTTCGGGTCAGTACGATTATGGCGATACCTCATTTATATCATTTTTTCATGTTTTGGCGCTTTTATAGAATAAAAACAATTTTATATAAAAAATAATTATTTTTGCATCGCTTTATTCTGCGAGCTATAACTTTTTTATTTTTTCGCTGATGATGCTTTATGACGGCTCGTTTTTTGCGGGACAAGATGACGTTTTCAGCGGTACCATGTATTTTTATATCGGTCTTTTTGATCGCGTGTTATTCCACTTTTTGTTCGGCGGTATGATGATAAAGCATTGATTTTTTGCTTCGTTTTTTTTTTTTTTTTTTTTAAGGGGTTCACTAAAGGGGTTAACTAGTGGGACAATTTTATAGGGGGGGTCGTTACGGACGCGGCGATACCAAATATGTGTACTTTTATTGTTTTTTTTTTTTATTTACAGGAAGAAGTGAATTTATTGGGGAATATTTTTTTTTTTTTTTATTTATTTTGGATTTTTTTTTTACACATGTTTATTTTTACTTTTTTAACTTTTTTACTTTGTCCCAGGGTGGGACATCACAGTATTTTATCAGATCGCTGGTGTGGCAGTGTGCACAGCACTCTGTCACACCAGCGATCGCACAGGCATAGATGCAGGCTTCTCAGTGCCTGCTCTCGGCAGGCACTGAGGTAGCCGCCTCCCTCCAGGACCCCGGCGCCATCTTGGATCCGGGTCCTGGGAGGGAGGAAGCCCTCAGAACAGCGCGATCACATCGCGCTGCTCTGAGGGTCTCAGGGGGGCGCGCAGGGAGCCCCCACCCTGCGCGATCCTCCCCTGTGCCCCCAGTACACCGCGATCATGTTTGATCGCGGTGTGCTAGGGGTTAATGTGCCGGGAGCGGTCCGTGACCGCTCCTGACACACAGTCATGGGTGTCAGCTGTGATAATCAGCTGACACCCGGCGGCGATTAGCTGCGCTCCCCTCAGGAGCGCAGCTGATCGCCTATGACGTACTATCCCGTCCCCGGTCATACGGGCCCAGGTACCATGGACGGGATAGTACGTCCGATGGCAGTAAGGGGTTAATTTAAGATTTCTGGTTGACAGCCAGACCAAATCTCCTACCTTGAAAGCTGGTGCAGGTTTACGAAATTTATCTGCTGCTTTCTTGTACCTTTCCTGAGCCAATTCTAGATTTTCCTTTAGAAGATCCATATTCTTTTGTAAAGAAGTGATTCTTTCAGCCACTGCCGGCAAGGGCGTATCTATGGGAAATTGAGGAAGAATGTTAGGATGATAACCTAGATTGGAGTAAAAAGGAGACTGCTTAGTGGAGGCGCTCTGAGAGTTATTATAAGAGAACTCAGCCAGTGGAAGTAGATCCACCCAATCATCTTGTAGGTGGCAGATAAAGCAGCGGAGATACTGCTCCAGGGTCTGATTGGTTCATTCTGTCTGTCCATTAGTCTGGGGATGAAAAGCAGAAGAAAGGTTTACTTTAATGTCCAATGCGGCACAGAAATTTTGCCAAAACCTTGAAGTGAATTGCACCTGTCGATCCGAAATGACCTCATCCGGTACTCCATGTAAGCGAAACACATTCTTAATCATCAAGTCTGATGTCTGTTTTGCAGTGGGTAAGCCGACACAAGGGATAAAATGAGCTGCCTTTGTTAGACGATCAACCACCACTAGAATGGTGTTCTTCCCTTGAGAGGTTGGTAACTCCACAATGAAGTCCATAGAAATGGATCCCCACGGGCAGGACGGGGTGGGAAGAGGTTGTAACAGACCAGTTGGTGAGGAGCGAGGTGTTTTGCATCTTGCACAGACTTCACATGAAGTGACATAGTTTAAAACATCTTTCCTGTAAGTGGGCCACCAAAAGAAACGAGAAAGAAATTCTTGTGTCTTTAGAATTCCCCTATGCCCGGCTATCTTGGAATCGTGCATGAGTTGCAATACTCTCAATCTGACTGTTTCAGGTATATACAGACGTTGTCCCTGAATCCACACACCATTCTTAAAGACAAGACTTACGTCCCTTGGGGTTGAGCCAACAAAGAATCCGCATGGTATGCTTCCTTGATGTCCTTAAGTAGGTCTTGATTATGAATCACTCCCAGGAATCTAGAGTCAGGAAGAATAGTCTTAGGAGGAGTAAGTGGACGTGTCTCTGCTGAATGAATCCTAGAGTGCATCAGCCTTTCCATTGCGCGATCCTGGTCTATAAGAAATTACAAAATTAAATTGGTTTAGGAAAAGATTCCAGCGAGCCTGGCGAGGAGTCAGGCACTTAGCCGACCTGATAAATTCAAGGTTACGATGGTCTGTCAGGACGACTATTTGCTGTGCAGCACCCTGAAGAAGGTGTCTCCATTCCTTGAAGGCGGCAATAATGGCCAACAATTCTCTATTGCCCACATCATAGTTCCTCTCAGCCGAAGACAACTGCTGGGAAAAGAAGGCACAGGGATGCAAGACATTCTTCTCACCTGTTCTCTGAGAGAGTATAGCTCCAACGGCACAGTCTGAAGCATCCACCTCTATTATGAAGGCAAGCTCGGGGTTGGGATGTACTAAGATAGGTGCGGTGGTAAATTTATCCTTTAAACAGGAAAATGCTTCCTGCGCTTGCGGGGTCCAGGAGAACCTAGACTGTTTCCGGGTAAGTTGGGTGATAGGTGACACTACCTCAGAGAAATTCCTAATGAAACGTCTATAGAAGTTGGCAAACCCGATGAAGCGCTGCACCTCCTTCACATTTCTAGGAATTGGCCAATCCTTGATGGCTTGGGTCTTGCTTCCATCCATACTAATCCCTTGCGTAGATAGTACATACCCCAGAAATTGAATTTCGGTCCTATGGAATTCACACTTTTCAAGTTTGATGTAGAGATGGTTTTGTCTTAGGCGTTCTAAGACCATTCTCACATGTCCATGATGTTCCGCTGTGGAGTTAGAAAAAATTAGAATATCATCCAGATAAATCACCACAAATGTATCTAGGAGATCCCTGAAGATGTCATTCACCAAGTGTTGGAAAGTGGCTGGGGCGGTACTCAGACCAAAAGGCATAACTAGATATTCGAAGTGTCCATAGCGTGACCTGAATGCAGTCTTCCATTCATCCCCAGGTCTAATGCGGACCAAGTTATAGGCCCCAGGGAGATCCAGTTTAGAGAAAATTTGGGCGTGCCGCACTCTCTCCAACAACTCAGGGATTAAAGGCAATGGATAACGGTTTCTAATAGTAACCTTATTGAGTTCCCTATAGTCTATGCAGGGTCTCAGAGATCCATCTTTCTTCTTCACAAAGAAGATGGGTGCACCTGCGGGAGATGAAGAGGGGCGTATGAAGCCTTTGGCTAGATTTTCATCTATGTAGTCCTTCAAAGCTTTTAGCTCGGGCCCCGCTAGGGGGTAGATCTTACCAAAAGGTATCTCGGCTCCAGGCAATAATTCGATTGGACAATCATATGGACGGTGAGGAGGAAGCTGATCAGCGTTCTTCTTGTCACATAAATCCACATAGTCCTGGTATACAGCTGGTAGTTCAGGGACTGACATGGTTCCTTTAGGAACAGAGCAAGCTGAAACTCCTTGACTCATCTGTTTCTCCGGAAAGTGTAATTCCTTGGTTTCCCAGTTAATCGTAGGATTCTGCGCCTGCAGCCATGGTAGCCCTAGAATAATGGGAAAGTGGGGAGAAGAGATAAGCATAAAAGACATTTTCTCCTGATGATCTTTACCCATAAGGACCCTCAAAGGCTCTGTTTCCTGATCCACTGGTCCAGAGGTCAGTAGAGAGTCATCCACAGTCTCCATCTGTACTGGAGTAGCCTTCTTCACTGAACGTATCCCCTGTTTCAGAGCAAAGGAGATATCCATAAAATTTCCACTTGCTCCTGAGTCGATCATAGCAGAGCTAGACACCCAGACTGAGTTCACCCAGAGTTTGATGGAAAGGAAGCAATGAGAATTATTTCTTTTACAACTCAGCTGGGACACCGCTGAGGAAACTTGAAAAATTGCAGCGTTTATACCGTCATTGTCCCCAGAACTAACAGAGTTTAAGTCCGAAAAATCAAGATCTCTTGCAGCAGATCTCTCTGGAGTCTGAGGCTCGGACATGACAGAGCTCCTCTCGCAACACTCACAGTGAATGACTGCTGCAGTAGTCTTACGAGAACGGCTGGGGCAGTTTATAATGAAGTGCCCTGACTTACCACAGTAAAAACATAGATTTTCCTTTATACGATGTTCTTTGCGTGCATCACTAACCCGTCTTTGTAAAGAGTCCACCTGCATGGGTTCAGGTTCTGGTTCCCTTGTGATCCTACTCAAAGGTTCCTTAGCTGAGGAGGGAGGTAGGAAAAGGTTAGTGCGATTATTTTCGAACCATCTCTCTTGTCTGCGTTCAGTCAGACGAGCATCAATACGGATATAATAGTTAATAAAGTCACCTAACGCAGTGGGAGGGTCGGCACGAGCAAGTTCATCCTTAATCAGTGGAGACAACCCTTTCCGAAAAATAGATTTTTTGGCGGAAGTGTCCCAAGTGGTATCAAGAGCCCATCTCCTGAAATCCAAGGCATATTCGGCTACTGAACGCTTACCTTGGCGCAAAGTTAACATGGCTTCTTCAGCTGTTGCACCTCGTTTGGGGTCATCAAACACCTGCCCCATGGCTGAAATAAAAGCATCAAGGTGATTCAAACAATCATCCTCAGTCTCAATCAGAGGGTTTGCCCACATCAAAGCCTTATTGGTAAGCAACATGATTATAGTAAGCACTTTGGATCGTTCAGTGGGAAATTGTGAAGCATGTGCAGAGAAAAATAGATTGCATTGGTTAATAAATCCCCTGAATTTCTCACGTTCACCGCCAAAACGAAAAGGAGGTAACTTGGGGATCCCATAACTCGGGGTTATGGCAGGAGCCTGGACTCGTTCCTCTAGAGCCTCAATCCTGGCTCGTAATTCCTGAGTAGTTTGTCCAAACACTTGCAAATTATGATTAGTGAGGTCCTGTAGGCTTGCAAAACGGGTCTTTATAGTCTGTATATCTGCAAGGATTGTATCAGTAACTCCGCAAAGCTCCTTTATGCGGGCCTCCATCTTCCAGATCTTTTAAGGCAGAAGTGCTGGAAGGAGAAGAGGAAAGAAAAAAAAACAAAAAAACAATAGTGTTTACCTGTGGTAACACTCCAGAGTAACATTTAAGGGAATGCGCTCACCTGGAATGGTTGTGAGAAGTCACAACCACTGTCATCACAGAAGGTATTAAACGGACATCTGATATCCACAGTCACAGCAGACACGGCTTTCCCAGACCCAGCAGACACTAAACATTGGCTTCTGAATCTTGTCATGTATAGTGTACAGTTCCTATAGCATCTTGTGCTTGGGTGCGAGGAAAACACATGAGACATAGGTTGATATGAAATGACTTGTATTACTTCATACAAGCATGCAGAAAAGGTCACACAGTTTGCAGGAACAGAGGCAGGAGAACACAGCAGGCCAGAGTAACTTCAAGCTCTACAATAACTCTCCAAGCAGGTTCAGGATCTCTTCTCTGTACCGTAATTCCTCTGCAAACATGGATTCACCAGACAGCAGGTTTCCAAAGTCCAAAAGTGTTCCAAAGTTCCTCAGTAGGAAATAGCTAGAGTCCAAAATCCTAGGTTTCCAGGAGTCAGGTCACAGGCTGACTGAGGCTTGATTCAGGAGCACTGATTGTTCAGCTGAGGCTGCTTAAGAAGCAAGAGGGAGAGAATCCAGGAGTCAGGTCACAGGCTGACTGAGGCTTGATTCAGGAGCACTGAGAGAATCAGGGCGGGAACATGAAAACTGGAAACTCCATATTAACTGAGGGCAAGAGCTGCAGAAAGACAGAAAGCAAAATGGCCGACGGAAAACTGAGTTTCAAGGAACATGTCAAAAGAGACAAAGAACCTTACAAGCACATGTGAAAAAGACTTGGGTATACTAATAGATCACAGACTGAACATGAGTCAACAGTGTGATGCAGCAGCAAAAAGGCAAATACAATTCTGGGATGTATTAACAGAAGCATACAGTCTAGATCACGTGAAGTCATTATTGCCCTCTACTCCTCTTTGGTCAGACCTCATCAGAAATACTGTGTCCAGTTTTGGGCACATTTTAAAAAAGACATCAACAAACTGGAGCAAGTTCAGAGAAGAGCGACCAGAATGGTGACCGGTCTGCAAACCATGTCCTATGAGGAATGGATACAGGATTTGGGAATGTTTAGCTGCGAAAGAGAAGACTGAGAGGAGACTTAATAGCTGTCTAGAAATATCTCAAGGGCTGTCACATTGTAGAAGGATAGAAAGATCATCTTTATTCTCATTTGCACAAGGAAAGACTAGAAGCAATGGGATGAAACTGAATGGGAGGAGACACAGATTAGATATTAGAAAAAACTTTTTGACAGTTAGGGTGATCAATGAGTGGAAAAGGCTGCCACGAGAGGTGGTGAGTTGTCCTTCAATGGAGGCTGGACAGACATCTGTCTGGGATGATTTAGTGACTCCTGCATTGAGCAGGGGTTGGACCAGATGACCCAGGAGGTCCCTTCCAAATCTACGATTCTATGAAATGAAAGACATAAGATGCAGGGAAGCCCAGTAACCATCTCCTAACGATTAACACCAACCAAAGAGACAAATCTCATTAGGTGAGAAGCTAGCGGTAGCATTATATGTATATTAATGATTATGGCACTATTATTGGCATTGTTCATAAGCCATATTAGAATTGATGGAAACAGCAGTGCCGCATTGTATGACTGTCACCAGATTGTAGCAAGTTTATCTCATGATTGAGAGGGTCTTGCTGTAGATCAGTCACGTATAATAAATCATTAGATGTATAATAAATCATTAGAAGCTGCTTCCCTAGTCCATGTGTGTCCAGTGCCTGAACCTACTCCCTGGTCCGTGTATGGCCAGTGCATGAACCTGCTCCCTGGTCCGTGTATGGCCAGTGCCTGAACCTGCTCCCTGGTCTGTGTATGGCCAGTGCCTGAACCTGCTCCCTGGTCCGTGTGTGGCTAGTGCCTGAACCTGCTCCCTGTATGGCTAGTGCCTGAAGCTGCTTCCCTAGTCCATGTGTGGCCAGTGCCAGAACCTACTCCCTGGTCCTTGTGTGTCCAGTGCCTGAACCTGCTCCCTGGTCCGTGTATGGCCAGTGCCTGAACCTGCTCCCAGGTCCGTGTGTGGCTAGTGCCTGAACCTGCTCCCTGTATGGCTAGTGCCTGAAGCTGCTTCCCTAGTCCATGTGTGGCCAGTGCCAGAACATACTCCCTGGTCCTTGTGGGTCCAGTGCCTGAACCTGCTTCCTGGTCCGTGTATAGCTAGAGCCTGAACCTGCTCCCCTGGTCCTTGTGGGTCCAGAGGCTGAACCTGCTACGTGTATGGCCAGTGCCTGAAGCTGCTTCCCTAGTCCATGTGTGTCCAGTGTCTGAACCTACTCCCTGGTCCGTGTGCATCCAGGGCCTGAACCTATTCCTGAGATGCGTGAGTCTGGACAGCTGTACCTGTCTCTGAATTCAGTCCTGTCAGTGACTCCATGTCAGTGTCGTTCTTCCTGAGTATCCAGAACCGGTGCAGTCTGAGCAGAGTCAGAGACGGTGTCATTGTCTGTGACCCTTGGGGTGAGGAGCTGCAGTACCGGGGACTGCCCTGGAGTGGTACCCGGCCTCTATCAGCAGCTCAAGCATGCCTCTCTTAGGTAAGCCCGACCCTGCTCCTACTTCACCTCCACATTCCCGCTGTATCTTACACCCATATTATAGCTGCACAGCGGTGTTATCACATATAGCGCTATCACATTATCACCAGATATCACCTGTATTTATCTGAAGGGGGAATCTATGGCTGAGAAAAGACAAAGCATAAAACCTCCGTCCCAGAACTGTCCGGAGAATGAGGAGAACGTGACTCTTCTCTGCTTTATTTAGTGGCGACTCCTCACCGGGGCAGTTACCTGTGGGCTCGTCCTCTGTGCACCGCTCATCACAACGCTTTTCTTTCTCCATTGTGGCTGTAGTATTATTATTTTCAAATTTTCCACCCGGATATCAGATCTGAAATGAATAATGAAAAAAATCACAGATAGAACAAAAAGTAACACAAGAAAACGACCAAAGGAAAAGTCATGTGGAAAGTTCTAGATGACCAGAGAAGATCAGTAACGAGGAGCCGACAGCTCCCCGGACACGACGGCTTTAGTAAATCCTCATATTCTCCACTGATAAGTGTATGAATATATTGACAGCTGGGTGTTACCAGGAGGGGGTGTCTCTGCACAGTCCAATCAGTTCACAGGGTAAGTGTATTTTTAGTCAGGGGGGTAATATTCATGGTCCCTTACCGGTCTGAGAATACCAACCCCAGCTGTCTGTTTTACCTTGGCTAGATGTCAAAAATGGGGGTATCCCACATATTTATTTTTTAAATTATTTAAATAATTAAAAAAAAACTATGTGGGACCCATCTATTCTTGATAACCAGCCATGATAGAGCGGACAGCTGAGGTTTTGCAGCCCACAGCTGTCAGTTTGGCCTGGCTGGTTATTATATATACAGGAGAACCCATGCCATTTTTTAAATGTATTTTTTTATAGCCCAGGCGCCAGCTGATGAACACTCCCATCAGCCGGTGTCTGCTTTTGCTGCTATCAGCGACAGCAGGCACCAGCTCATGGGAGTAGTAAACCCATCAGACAACGCCTGTCACCAGAGGTAGACTTTTTACCTCTGATCACAGCTGCAGGCTAACGCTGTCTGTGGGAACCGCAGTGCTCTGACCAGTAATAATAATCTTGCCACCAATCAGAGCCTCCGGTGTTTCTTGCACTGTCATGCAGATCACAGCATCACACACACCCGGTGTTCAGGGTGCCGAACCTGAACAGTAACATGGACTTGCTGGAGAAGTACGTGTTTGGGTTCCATGCCTGAACAGTAGGTGATCAGGACATCTCTAATGGAGTTCAACTTAGTATGCATGAGATGCTTTGATCCATATTACACTTTTTTAGGGAGGGGCGGTGACCAAAAAACCTAATTTGAATGCAACGATAAAATACATTTTTTAAAATATTCCTTTCTTTATTTTTAACAATGGAAAAGTGGGGTGATTTGAACCTTTTTTACATTTTTGAAATGTTTCATATATTTAATGACTGTTTATTTTTCATACTAGCTGTGTCCCCTACATGACATTTGGAAGAAGGGGCTTTTCTCAGATGAGACTAAAGGAGAACTGTTTGGGCTAAATGCAAAGCGCTATGTTTGGCGGAAAACTAACACTGCACATCACCCTAAAACACCATCCTCACCGTCACACATGGTGGTCACAGCATCATAATAAGGAGGGTTTTCTTCACACAAACCAGAAAAAAAGTACATATGGAAGGGGCCCAATATGGATATACCCACTAGCACAAAACAAAAGCCCCTTTACAAGATACATTTCTTTAAACATGAATTAAAAACATATTAGAAAAGGCACTCCAAAGAATGACAAAAAGGGTTTTTCTTTTTTCACTGGAGGCTTTTCTTCAGCAGGAACAAGGAAGCTGTTCAGAGGTGATGGAAAGATGGATGGCGCTAAATACAGAGCAATCCTGGAGAAAAAAATCTGTTAGAGGCTACACAAGACTTGAGACTGGAGCGAAGGTTCACCTTCCTGCAGGACAATCACTCTAAACATGCTGCCATAGCTACAACTGATGGTTCAGGTCACACGTCAAACTCTGGCCCAATGGCCATATCTGGTCCGCGATGCTGGCACCGGCTCGCCCCGTCCTGGCACGAGTGTCAACTGTATCGACATCCTGGATGCCAATAAAGTTGAAAGCAATGATGGAAAGGGAGCCCTCAGCCGATCCTCCCCGATATTCTCTTTCTACATCTGACATCGCAGCGGGAGTGACGACATCTGTATTATGCACCCGCAGAGCCGAGCAGAGAAGCGTTTCAGAGCCTCTCGCTGCCAAGACCAGAGCAGCTGGGGAAAAGGAGAGGTGAGCATTTATTTATTTTTAATGTTGGGCTCATTATCCTGCATAGAGGACTATGTGGACATTATACTGTATGGAGGACTATGAGGGCCATTATTCTATATGGATGACTATGTGAGACCCATTATTCTGTGTGGAGCACTATGTGGGGCCCCTTATTCAGTATGGAAGACTGCATAGGGCCCATTTTACTACATGGAGGACTATGTGGGGACAAATATTCTGTATGGAGGTCAATGTGGGGTCATTATACTGCATGAAGGATTTTGTGGAGCAATTATACTGTATGGAGGACTATGTGTTACCATAATACTGTATGGAGGGTGTAACCAGTTCAGGGGGTATAGCTCTGGGATCGCCATCTCGGGTAGACAGAGTGGCATAGAAAAAGTTCAAGCACAGACAGCAATACTGGGGTAAACTGGCGGCAACCAGTTTTATTAAAGTCCACAGCAACAAACATAAACAAAATCATAAAACAAAGTCCTAAGCCTGGCAGGCTGCTAGCTAGACACAGTTAGTTCCCTCACTACCGTGGTCTAGGCTCTACCAGCCTGGCCAAAACAACACATATTTTGTAGTTACCAGAGCTTGGCTTCCAGGAGACTCCAGCAGCGTCTGAAGCCAGATTCAGACTGAGAGCGAAGTCTGTGTAACTCCACCACCTACTTCTGGCTGCTTAATTAGACAGCTGAGTGCACTCAGGGTTGGGCTGCAAGCCTGTACTGGATGGGGAGTCGAGTGAACGTTGCACTGCCATCCTACCTTCACTCCTACATTCCTCATGCCACCCAGCTAAGAAACCTGGGCGAGATGTACACCACGTCCAGTACGCACCCCTGCACTGTCTCACATATCCCCCCCCTCTTCTCCAGACCGGAGGGCTGGTCAAAAATCCCAAAGAGACAGTGAACTCTGGACAAGGCATCGGCATTACCTTGTAACTTCCCAGGCCTATGCTCTACCGAGAAATTGAATTCTTGAAGCGAAAGGAACCACCTTGTCACCCTGGCATTCCTTTCCTTGTTCTGCTTCATCCATGCCAGAGGAGCATGGTCTGACTGCAATTTAAATTTCCTGCCCAAGAGGTAATAACGTAGCGAGTCCAGTGCCCATTTGATTGCGAGGCACTCTCGCTCCAGAATGACATAATTTTGTTCAGCCGGTGTCAGTTTTCGACTCAGATACATGACCGGGTGCTCCTCACCCTTCACGACCTACGACAAAACCGCCCCTAACCCCACATTAGAGGCATCAGTTTGAACAAGAAACTCCTCCCTGAAATTAGGGGTGACCAGAACTGGGCTTTGACATAAAGCCATTTTCAAAGACTGAAATGCTTTTTTCTGCCTCCGGATTCCAAACTACCATTTTTGACTTCCCACCCTTTGTCAGGTCGGTCAACGGGGCAGCAATGGAGGCAAAATTTTGTACAAATCTGCGATAGTACCCAGTGATGCCCAGAAACGCTTTGATCTGTCATTTTGTGAGGGGTGTAGGCCAGTTCGGAATCGCCTCTACCTTATTGTCTTGGGGCTTAATCAGCCCCCTGCCAATGACGTAGCCCAGGCACTTGGCCTCTTCTAGGCCAATTGCACATTTCTCTGGGTTTATGTTCAGCCCAGCTCCGCCTATCGAGTCTAAGACGGCTTGTACCTTAGCGAGGTGGCTCTCCCAATCGGAACTGAAAATTACCACATCATCCAGGTAGGCAGCCGCATAGGCTTAGTGCGGGCACAGGATCAGGTCCATAAGCCTCTGAAAGATAGCCGGGGCTCCATGCAAGCCGAATGGCATCACAAGGTACTGAAACAAGCCGTCGGGGGTTGCAAAGGCCGTTTTTTATTTTGCCTCCTCAGACAGGGGTATCTGCCAGTACCCTTTTGTCAGATCGAGGGTTGTAATATAACGGGCGCCCCCTAATCTCTCGATTAGCTTGTCTACCCGGGGCATAAGGTAGGCGTCAAACTTTGACACGTCGTTCAACTTTCTAAAATCATTGCAGAACCTCCAGGTTCCATTAGGTTTTGGGATCAGGACAATCGGGCTACCACTCGCTTTGGGCCTCCTCAATGACCCCTAGGGCTAGCATCCGTTTGATCTCAGTGGAGACTATCTCTCTACGGGCTTCCGGAATCCTGTATGGCTTCAGCTTGACCTTAGTGCCGGGTTCGGTTTCGATATGGTGCTTCACGAGAGAAGTCCGGCCGGGCAAGTCTGAAAACCTCTGCTGATTTTTCTGCAGAAACTCCCGTACTTCCTGTTTTTGGTGTACAGTCATGGCCTAAAGTTTTGAGAATGACACAAATATTAATTTTTACAAAGTCTACTGCTTCACTTTTTCTAATGGCAATTTGCATATACTCCAGAATGTTATACAGAGTGATCAGCTTAACAGCAATTACTTGCAAAGTCAATATTTGGCTAGAAAATGAACTTTATCCCCAAAACACATTTCAACATCATTGCAGCCCTGCCTTAAAAGGACCAGCTAACCTCTTTTCAGTGATTGCTCCATTAACACAGGTGTGGGTGTTGATGAGGACATTGCTGGAGATCAATCTGTCATGTTTAAGTAAGAATGACACCACTGGACACTTTAAAAGGAGGCTGGTGCTTGGCATCATTGTTTCTCTTCTGTTAACCATGGTTATCTCTAAAGAAACACGTGCAGTCATCATTGCAATGCACAAAAATGGCCTAACAGGGAAGAGTATCGCAGCTAGAAAGATTGCACCTCAGTCAACAATCTATCGCATCATCAAGAACTTCAAGGAGAGAGGTTCCATTGTTGCCAAAAAGGCTTCAGGGCGCCCAAGAAAGACCAGCAAGTGCCAGGACCGTCTCTTAAAAGTGTTTCAGCTGCGGGATCGGGCTACCAGCAGTGCAGAGCTTGCTCAGGAATGGCAGCAGGCAGGTGTGAGTGCATCTGCACGCACTGTGAGGCGGAGACTCTTGGAGCAAGGCCTGGTCTCAAGGAGGGCAGCAAAGAAGCCACTTCTCTCCAGAAAAAACATCATGGACAGACTGATATTCTGCAAAAGGTACAGGCAGTGGACTGCTGAGGACTGGGGTAAAGTTATTTTCTCTGATGAATCCCTTTTCGATTGTTTGGGACATCAGGAAAATGCCTCATTCGGAGAAGACAAGGTGAGCGCTACCACCAGTCTTGTCTCATGCCAACTGTTAAGCATCCTGAAACCATTCATGTGTGGGGTTGCTTCTCAGCCAAGGGAATCGGCTCTCTCACAGTCTTGCCTAAAAACACAGCCATGAATAAAGAATGGTACCAGAATGTCCTCCAAGAGCAACTTCTCCCAACCCTCCAAGAGCAGTTTGGCGATCAACAATGCCTTTTCCAGCATGATGGAGCACCTTGCCATAAAGCAAAGGTGATAACTAAATGGCTCAGGGAACAAAATATAGAGATTTTGGGTCCATGGCCTGGAAACTCCCCAGATCTTAATCCCATTGAGAACTTGTGGTCAATCATCAAGAGACGGGTGGACAAACAAAAACCTAAAAATTCTGACAAAATGAAAGCATTGATTGTGCAAGAATGGACTGCTATCAGTCAGGATTTGGTCCAGAAGTTGATTGAGAGCATGCCAGGGAGAATTGCAGAGGTCCTGAAGAAGAAGGGTCAACACTGCAAATATTGACTTGCTGCATTAACTCATTCTGTCAATATAAGCTTTTGTTACTCATATGTTTGCAATTATTATATTTCTGTCTGTGATAAAAACATCTGACAAACACAAATAAAAACCAGAGGGCAGCAGAACATGTGAAAATATAATATTTGTGTCATTCTCAAAACTTTTGGCCATGACTGTACTGACAACGTCTCACCCACAATCACAGGAGGTATAGGTGGTTTTAACCCTTTCTCTAATTCACCCGAGGCCAATAATGACTCTCTGTCCCTCCAGGGCTTGATCAGGTTGATATGATAGACCTGGTAGGGCTTCCGCCTCCCTGGCTGGTGTACCTTGTAGGTGAGCTCGCTCACTTTCTGTACTATCTCGTAGGGTCCATGCCACTTGGCCAAAAACTTACTTTCCACCGTGGGGATTAAGAACAGGACCCGATCCCTGGGGTTGAATGTCCTAACTTTTGCTGACCGATTATATATTTTGCTTTGAGCTTCTTGGGCTCTCTGCAGGTGATCCTTAACCAATGGCATAACCTTAGCAATTCTATCCTGCATCTGGGCAATATGCTCTATAACACTCTTGTATGGGGTTGCCTCGGTCTCCCATACTTCTTTGGCTATATCTAGCAAGCCCCGCGGGTGCCGACCATATACCAACTCAAAGGGAGAAAACCCAGTAGAGCACCTCTCTGACCGAAAACATTAGGTAGGGTAACAGGTAGTCCCAGTCCCGGCCATCTTTCTCCACTGCTTTCTTTAACATATGTTTTAACGTTTTATTAAAACGTTCAACCAGCCCATCCGTCTGTGGGTGATACACGGATGTTCGAATGTGTGAGATTTTAAGCAACTTACACAGCTCCTTCATTACCTTGGACATAAAAGGTGTGCCTTGGTCCGTGAGGATCTCTTTAGGGATTCCTGTCCTGGAAAACATATGAAAGAGTTCCCGTGCAATATTTTTGGACGCCATATTTCTTAAAGGGACAGCCTCGGGGTACCGGGTTGCATAATCAAGTACCACTAGTATGTATTGGTGCCCCCCGGCTGATTTCACAATAGGACCTACCAAGTCCATCGCTACTCTTTCAAATGGTATCTCTATAACCGGAAGCGAGACTAATGGACTACGGACGTGGGAAACCGGATCATTTATCTGACAGGTGGGGCAGGATTTGCAATAATCCCCCATATCTCGATAAACCGCTGGCCAGTAAAACCTCTGGAGGATTCTTTCCTGGGTCTTGTCCATCCCCAGGTGCCCACCAAGCACGTGGTTATGTGACAAACTTAGCACCATACTTCTATATGGTTTAGGTACCAGGAGCTGACTCACGACCTCTCCATTGACCTTAGTGACCCTATATAGCAGGTCATTGTTCATGGCAAAATGGGGAAATCGTTTATCAGAGCCAGGCTCTTGTGAGATCTCATTCAGAACAGTTATACTTTCCCTGGCATTTTTAAGAGTGGGGTCTCGCAACTGCTCACTCCCGAAATTGTCACGGGCCACAGGTAGGTCAGGGACATTCTGTTCCAGAGAACCATTATCCCCCTCCCCAACATCACCTGAAATGGAAATTCATCATTATCATCATCTAAGTTCAACAACACACTAGCATTGTGTTCCGCCCCTATGGACCGCACAACCTCAGTAGGAGCTTCATCCCACTGTCCGGTAGAACCGTTTTTTCCCCACAGACCCCAAAACAGGGGAAAGTCACAACCCAATATGACGGGGTGCATCAGGTTCTTCACTACCCCCACTTCATACGAGATCTCCCCGAGTTTTGTGACGAAGTCCACGGAAGTCACCGGGTAGACTTTGGTATCTTCATGGATGCACACCACACTCAGGTGTTTATAGGGATGAAGTCCCTATCAGCCAGGCTGGCATGTACCAGAGTCACTCGATTCCCTGAGTCTAGGAGGGCTTGTACTGGTCCGCCATTTATAACCACCTGGGACACCTGTGGGCCATTCTCCTCGGCTGGGGTGGCCACACACACTGGTTCCGCGAGGAGAGAGAGAGAGAGACCTTCCAGCATCACAGTCCATAGGTTCCCCCACTAGTGGACAGTTGGCTGAAATATGACCCCGTTCACGGCATCTCCAACACTGTCTTAGGTCTGGGGGTTCAGACGGGGAGACCTTTCTAGGCCTGGGAACTTCCAACAGGGAAGCATCGGCCCTTGCCTCACACATGTCCCCTCGAGCCTGGCCCCGTCTATCAGCAGCCCCCCTGGCCCCACCAGCTGGAACGCTCTTACCGGGAGATGTCGGAGGCGGGAACTCCGAAGTGACGACCGCTCGGACGGCTGGTCACGGAGGTAGTCTTTGGTGGCGGAGTACCTCTCTATCAGGCTGACCAGTTGATTGGCGTCTTTGGGGTCTCCCTGTCCGACCCAGAGCTGCACCTCAGGAGGAAGGGCCCAGATGTACCGGTCCACCACTACCTTTTCGACCATTTGGGCAGGGTCGCTGACGTCAGGCTCCAGCCACTTCTTTACTAAATAAATTAGATCATACATTTGTGAGCGAGAAGGCTTGTCCCCACTGTATCTCCAGTTATGGACTCTCCTGGCACGGACTGCAACCGTAACACCCAGGCGGGCAAGAATCTCCGCTTTCAGCTTGGCATAGTCTCTGCTGTCCTGCTCGCTAAGGTCAAAATAGGCCTTTTGAGGTTCCTCAATCAGATAGGGTGCGACCACCATGGCCCATTCAGATGGTGGCAGATTCTCCTTCTCTGCCAGTCTTTCAAATATAGCGAGATATGCCTCCACATCATCATGAGGCGTCATCTTCTGCAGGGTCTGTTTTACCGCCTTCTAGACCGCGGACAACGCAGGTGACCTTGCGTCATCACTCTGGGACGAGGTGCTGAGAGCCTGGCGTAGTGCTGCAACCTGCTCCATTAATAATCGGTTAGTCTCCTGCTGTTGCACACTAGCTTGCGCCATATGTTTAAGCAGCTCCTCCATGCTGTCAGACTTGTCTGTCCCGGCAACGGCAGCCTTTACCCAGGACATGCACACTCCAAAGTCTTTACCACAGCCAGTTCAGCTTTTTCTGTGCAGACACTATTTGGGCAACTGTCTCTTTAAGGCTGCTTTAACAGACGTTTCCTTTTTTTTTTCTTTGCTGCTGTTTTAGCCACTGTGCTGCCTGCATTCGAGCACCAATTGTAACCAGTTCAGGGGGTATAGCTCTGGGATCGCCGTCTCGGGTAGACAGAGTGGCATAGAAAAAGTTCAAGCACAGACAGCAATATTGGGGTAAACTGGCGGCAACCAGTTTTATTAACCCCTTAATGTCCACTGACGTGCAGAGTCCGTCATGGCAAGGTGCCAGTTCCGGCACCAGGACGGACTCTGCACGTCATGCCTTTGATCTACCACTGCGTGTAAACACGCAATGGTAGATCAGTGCCGACAGCTGTCACAGACAGCTGACAAGCACGGCAAGCGGTGCGGGGACCTTTGCCGTCGGTCCCCGCACTCACAGCGCTGTGATTGGTCAGTCATTCTGACTGACCAAACACAGCAGCGATCGCGCAGGAGAAGCTGAAATTTCAGCTTCCCCAGCGCGATCAGTGCAGGAGCCGGCGCTGCAGTGGCCAGGCTTCCTGCACTGACAGCCAGGAGCGGAGCCCCCACCGCCCCTGGCTGTTAACCCCCTGACTGCTGCGATCCAGCGCGATCGCAGAGCTCAGGGGGGGAGGCAGAGGGTCGGGAGCTCCCTCTGCCTCAGATCAGCGTCCCAGCGATGTAATCGCAGGGCCCGATCTCTGCCTTGATGACCCGGGGGTTGTCATGACAACCTCCGGGTCATTTAGCTACGGGAAGCTGCTGTGATCATTGTCACAGCAGCTTCCACTATAGTTGCAATGCATTGTAACTGCAATCAAAAGTAAAAAAAAGTGAAAGTCCCATAAAGGGACAAGTTGAAAAAAATCATTTTTTAAAAAAAATTGTAAAAAAAAATATTAAAAAATAATTTTAAAAAAATCCCCTAAAAATACACATTTTTATGTAATAAAAAAATAAAAAACAAAAAACATACACATGTTAGGTATCGCCATGTCCGTAAAAATCCCATCTATAAAAGCATAACCCTAGTTAACCCCTTCAGTGAAAGCCATAAAAAAAAAACAGAAAAAAAGTAGTAAATTATACTTTTTCCAAGCGGTATCATTATACCGCTTGGAAAAAGTGCAATAACACGCGATCAAAAAGTCAGATATAAATAATCATGGTACCGCTGAAAACGTCATCTTGTCCCGCAAAAAACAAGCCGCTATATAGCATCATCAGCGAAAAAATAAAAAAGTTATAGCTCGCGGAATAAACTGATGCAAAAATAATTATTTTTTCTATAAAATTCTTTATTGTGTAAAAAACGCCAAAACATAAAAAAAATATATAAATGAGGTATCGCCGTAACCGTAGTGACCCGAAGAATAAAGCTGCTTTATCAATTTTACCACACGCGGAACGGGGGAAAAAAAAAAAAAAAAAACAATTCCTGAATTGCTGGTTTTTGTTCATTCTGCTTCCACAAAAATCGGAATAGGAAGCGATCAAAAAACGTTATGTGCCTGAATATGGTACCAATAAATACGTCAGCTCGTCCCGCAAAAAATAAGCCCACAGATAACTCTGTCGGCCGAAATATGGAAAAATTATAGCTCTCAAAATACGGCGATGCAAAAAATTCTTACAAAAAATTATTCCAAAAAAAAGCATCTTTTAGTGTGTGACAGAAGCTAAACATGAAAAAAGGGTGTAAATCTGGTATCGCTGTAATCGCACCGATCCGAAGAATAAAGTCGCCTAATCACTAATATCGCACGAGGAACGGCGTAAAAAAGAAAACCAATTCTTCACCTTTGGTAGATTTGTTCATTGTGCCTCCCAAAGATCGCAGAAAGGCGATCACAGTGGTTCCCCCCCGCATATGGGGTATCAGCGTACTCAGGACAAAATGCACAATAGCTTTTGTGGTCCTATTTCTCCTGTTACCCTTATAAAAATAAAAATTTGGGGGCAAAAAGGTCATTTTTGTGGAAAAAAATATGATTTTTTTTATTTTCACGGCTCTACGTTATAAACTTCTGTGAAGCCCTTGGGGTTTCAAAGTGCTGACCACACATCTAGATAAGTTCCTTGGGGGGTCTAGTTTGCAAAATGGGGTCATTTGTGGGGGGTTTCTACTGTTTAGGCACATCAGGGGCTCTCCAAGCGCGACATGACACCCGCAGACCATTCCATCAAAGTCTGCATTTAAAAACGGTGCTCCTTCCCTTCCGATCTCTGCCATGCGTCAAAATAGTGGTTCCCCCCCACATATGGGATATCAGCGTACTCAGGACAAATTGCACAATAGCTTTTGGGGTCCTATTTCTCCTGTTACCATTATAAAAATAAAAATCTGGGGCAAAAAGATTATTTTTGTGGAAAAAAATATGATTTTTTTATTTTCACGGCTCTACGTTATAAACTTCTGTGAAGCACTTGGGGGTTCAAAGTGCTCACCACACATCTAGAAAAGTTCCTTGGGGGGTCTAGTTTCCAAAATGGAGTCACTTGTGGGGGGTTTCTACTGTTTAGGCACATCAGGGGCTATCCAAACGTGACATGACACCCACAGACCATTCCATCAAAGTCTGCATTTGAAAAAGGCGCTCCTTCCCTTTCCAGCTCTGCCATGCGTCAAAATAGTGGTTTCCCCCCACATATGGGGTATCAGCGTACTCAGGACAAATTGCACAATAACTTTTGGGGTCCTGTTACCCTTTGGAAAATAACAATTGGGGGTGGAAAGATCATTTTTGTGGAAAAGATATGATTTTTTAATTTTACTGCTCTACGTTATAACCTTCTGTGAAGCCCTTGGGGGTTCAAAGCTCTCACCACATCTAGATAAGTTCCTTGGGGGGTCTAGTTTCCAAAATGGGGTCACTTGTGGGGGGTTTCCACTGTTTAGGCACACAGGGACTCTCCAAATGCGACATGGCGTCCAATCTCAATTCCAGCCAAAAAAGTCAAATGGCGCTGCTTCCCTTCCGAGCTCTGCCATGCGCCCAAATAGTGGTTTACCCCCACATATGGGGTATCAGCGTACTCAGGACTAATTGCCCAATAACTTTTGGGGTCCTTTTATCCTTTGGAAAATAATAATTGGGATGAAAAGATCATTTTTGTGGAAAAAATATGATTTTTTAATTTTACGGCTCTACGTTATAACCTTCTGTGAAGCCCTTGGGGGTTAAAAGCTCTCACAACACATTTAGATGAGTTCCTTGAGGGGTCCAGTTTCCAAAATGGGGTCACTTGTGGGGGGTTTCCACTGTTTAGGCACACAGGGACTCTCCAAATGCGACATGGCGTCCAATCTCAATTCCAGCCAAAAAAGTCAAATGGCGCTGCTTCCATTCCGAGCTCTGCCATGCGCCCAAATAGTGGTTTACCCCCACACATGGTATATCGGTGTACTCTGGAGAAATTGTACAACAAATATTGTGGTTCATTTTCTCCTGATACCCTTGACAAAATTTAAAAAAATTGTGTCGAAAGAAAAATTTTGGGAAAAAAAGTTAAATGTTCATTTTTTCCTTCCACATTGCTTCAATTCTTGTGAAGTACCTAAAGGGTTAATAAACTTCTTGAATGTGGCTTTGAACATGTTGAGGGGTGCAGTTTTTAGAATGGTGTCACTTTTGGGTATTTTCTGTCATATTGACCCCTCAAATTCACTTCAAATGTGAGGTGGTCCCTAAAAAAATGGTTTTGTAAATTTTGTTGGAAAAATGAGAAATTGCTGGTCAACTTTTAACACTTATAACTTCGTAACAAAAAAAATTTTGGTTCCAAAATTGTGCTGATGTAAAGTAGACATGTGGGAAGTGTTATTTATTAACTAATTTTTGTGACATATCTCTCTGATTTAATGGCATAAAAATTAAAAGTTTGAAAATTGGAAAAATTTTTGCCATATTTCCATTTTTTTCATAAAAAAACGCAAGTTATATTGAAGAAATTTTACCACTATCATGAAGTACAATATGTCACGAGAAAACAATCTCAGAATCGCCAAGATCCGTAGAAGCGTTCCAGAGTTATAACCTCATAAAGAGACAGTGGTCAGAATTGTAAAAATTGGCCTGGTCTTTAACCTACAAAATGGCTTGGTCATTAAGGGGTTAAAGTCCACAGCAACAAACATAAACCAAATAACTAAAACAAAAGTCCTAAGCCTGGCAGGCTGCTAGCTAGACACAGTTAGTTCCCTCACTACCGTGGTCTAGGCTCTACCAGCCTGGCCAAAACAACACATATTTTGAAGTTACCAGAGCTTGGCTTCCAGGAGACTCCAGCAGCGTCTGAAGCCAGATTCAGACTGAGAGCGAAGTCTGTGTAACTCCACCACCTACTTCTGGCTGCTTAATTAGACAGCTGAGTGCACTCAGGGTTGGGCTGCAAGCCTGTACTGGATGGGGAGTCGAGTGAAAGTCGCACTGCCATCCTACCTTCACTCCTACATTCCTCATGCCACCCAGCTAAGAAACCTGGGCGAGATGTACACCCTGTCCAGTACGCACCCCTTCACTGTCTCACAAGGGCTATATGTAGCATTTATACCGTATGATGGACTATGTGGGGCCCCCATTATTCTGTATGGAGGACTTTGTGGGGTCATTATACTGTATGGACATCTATGTGGGACCCATTATACTGTATGGAGGACTTTGTAGGGTCCATTATACTGTATGGACAACTATGTGGGGCCCATTATTTTGAATGGAGGACTTTGTAGGGCCCATTATACCGTATGAAGGACTATGTGGGGCTCATTATACCGTATGGAGGACTTTGTAGGGCCCATTATACCGTATGGAGGACTATGTGGGGCCTATTATACTGTATGAAGGACTATTGGGGCTCATTATACCGTGTGAATGGCTATATGGGGATTACAGTTGGGGCATCATGCTGTGTTGGGGTTATAATTTGTTGTGGTGGTACAGTAGGGTTATAATACAATGCGTGTGGAGGGTACTGTTGAGGAATTCAACCAGCTCCCACTGCCCAGCACTGCACTGTAGCTGTATCGACATCTTGGATGCCAATACAGTTGAAAGCAATGATGGAAAGGGAGCCAACAGCTGATGCTCCCCCCGCCATTATTCTCTTTCTGCATCCAACATTGCAGCGGTCATGATGACATCTCTATTATGCGCCCGCTGTGCCAAGCAGTGAAGAATTTCACAGCTTCTCGCTGCCGAGACCAGAGCAGCGGGGGAACGAGGAGAGGTATTTCTTTTTTTTTTTAATGTGAGGCCCATTATTCTGCATAGATGACTATGTGGCCCATTATACTGTATGGACCATTACTCTATATGGATGACAATGTAAGCCATTATACTGTATGAGCCATTATTCTATATGGATGAGTATGGGAGGCACAGTATTCTGTATGAAGGAATATGTGGGGCCCATTATTCTGCATGGAGAACTGTGTGAGGCCCATTATTCTGCATGGAGAACTATGTGGGGCCCATTATTCTGCATGGAGAACTATGTGGGGCCCATTATTTTGTATGAAAATGACCGATCACAGATGTCTCCATCCAATGTCACCGAGCGAGAGGGCAAAGCAGGAGAGACAGACCCCAAAAGATTGCAGAGAAAGGGTGACAGATAGACCCCAAAAGACTGCAGAGAAAGCTGGACAGACCCCAAAAGACTGCAGAGAAAGGTGGAGAGACAGACCCCAAAAGACTGCAGAAAAAGGTGGGAGAGATAGACCCCAAAAGACTGCAGAGAAAGGTGGAGAGACAGACCCCAAAAGACTGCAGAGAAAGGTGGAGAGACAGACCCCAAAAGACTGCAGAGAAAGGTGGAGAGTCAGAACCCAAAAGACTGCAGAGAAAGGTGGAGCGACAGACCCCAAAAGACTGCAGAGAAAGGTGGAGCGACAGACCCCAAAAGACTGCAGAGAAAGGTGGAGAGACAGACCCCAAAAGACTGCAGAGAAAGGTGGAGACAGACCCCAAAAGACTGCAGAGAAAGGTGAGAGACAGACCCCAAAAGACTGCAGAGAAAGGTGGGAGACAGACCCCAAAAGACTGCAGAAAAAGGTGGGGGAGAGAGACCCCAAAAGACTGCAGAGAAAGGTGGAGAGACAGACCCCAAAAGACTGCAGAGAAAGGTGGGAGAGATAGACCCCAAAAGACTGCAGAGAAAGGTGGAGAGACAGACCCCAAAAGACTGCAGAGAAAGCTGGACAGACCCCAAAAGACTGCAGAGAAAGGTGGAGAGACGGACCCCAAAAGACTGCAGAAAAAGGTGGGAGAGATAGACCCCAAAAGACTGCAGAGAAAGGTGGAGAGACAGACCCCAAAAGACTGCAGAGAAAGGTGGAGAGACAGACCCCAAAAGACTGCAGAGAAAGGTGGAGAGTCAGAACCCAAAAGACTGCAGAGAAAGGTGGAGCGACAGACCCCAAAAGACTGCAGAGAAAGGTGGAGCGACAGACCCCAAAAGACTGCAGAGAAAGGTGGAGCGACAGACCCCAAAAGACTGCAGAGAAAGGTGGAGAGACAGACCCCAAAAGACTGCAGAGAAAGGTGGGAGACAGACCCCAAAAGACTGCAGAGAAAGGTGAGAGACAGACCCCAAAAGACTGCAGAGAAAGGTGGGAGACAGACCCCAAAAGACTGCAGAAAAAGGTGGGGGAGAGAGACCCCAAAAGACTGCAGAGAAAGGAGGAGACAAACCCCAAAAGACTGCAGAGAAAGGTGGAGAGACAGACCCCAAAAGACTGCAGAGAAAGGTGGAGAGACAGACCCCAAAAGACTGCAGAGAAAGGTGGAGCGACAGACCCCAAAAGACTGCAGAGAAAGGTGGGAGAGACAGACCCCAAAAGACTGCAGAGAAAGGTGGAGAGACAGACACCAAAAGACTGGAGAGAAAGGTGTAGACAGACCCCAAAAGACTGCAGAGAAAGATGGGAGAGACAGACCCCAAAAGACTGCAGAGAAAGGTGGGAGACAGACCCCAAAAGACTGCAGAGAAAGGTGGAGAGACACACACCAAAAGACTGCAGAGAAAGGGGGAGAGACAGACCCCAAAAGACTGCAGAGAAAGGTGGAGACAGACCCCAAAAGACTGCAGAGAAAGGTGGAGGGACAGACCCTAAAAGACTGCAGAGAAAGGTGGGAGAGACAGACCCCAAAAGACTGCAGAGAAAGGTGGAGACAGACCCCAAAAGACTGCAGAGAAAGGTGGGAGACAGACCCCAAAAGACTGGAGAGAAAGGTGGAGCGACAGACCCCAAAAGACTGGAGAGAAAGGTGGAGACAGACCCCAAAAGACTGCAGAGAAAGGTGGGAGAGACAGACCCCAAAAGACTGCAGAGAAAGGTGGGAGAGAGACCCCAAAAGACTGCAGAGAAAGGTGGAGAGACAGACCCCAAAAGACTGCAGAGAAAGGTGGAGAGACAGACCCCAAAAGACTGCAGAGAAAGGTGAGAGACAGACCCCAAAAGACTGCAGAGAAAGGTGGGAGACAGACCCCAAAAGACTGCAGAGAAAGGTGGAGAGACAGACCCCAAAAGACTGCAGAGAAAGGTGGGAGAGACCCCAAAAGACTGCAGAGAAAGGTGGAGAGACAGACCCCAAAAGACTGCAGAGAAAGGTGGAGAGACAGACCCCAAAAGACTGCAGAGAAAGGTGGAGAGACAGACCCCAAAAGACTGCAGAGAAAGGTGGGAGAGACAGACCCCAAAAGACTGCAGAGAAAATTGGGAGAGAGACCCCAAAAGACTGCAGAGAAAGGTGGAGAGACAGACCCCAAAAGACTGCAGAGAAAGGTGGGAGACCCCAAAAGACTGCAGAGAAAGGTGGGAGAGAGACCCCAAAAGACTGCAGAGAAAGGTGGAGAGACAGACCCCAAAAGACTGCAGAGAAAGGTGGGAGAGACAGACCCCAAAAGACTGCAGAGAAAGGTGGAGACAGACCCCAAAAGACTGCAGAGAAAGGTGGAGACAGACCCCAAAAGACTGCAGAGAAAGGTGGGAGAGACAGACCCGAAAGACTGCAGAGAAAGCGGGAGAGAGACCCCAAAAGACTGCAGAGAAAGGTGGAGAGACAGACCCCAAAAGACTGCAGAGAAAGGTGGACAGACCCCAAAAGACTGCAGAGAAAGGTGGACAGACCCCAAAAGACTGCAGAGAAAGGTGGACAGATAGACCCCAAAAGACTGCAGAGAAAGGTGTAGAGACAGACCCCAAAAGACTGCAGAGAAGGTGTAGAGACAGACCCCAAAAGACTGCAGAGAAAGGTGGAGAGACAGACCCCAAAAGACTGCAGAGAATGGTGGAGAGACAGACCCCAAAAGACTGCAGAGAAAGGTGGAGAGACAGACCCAAAAGACTGCAGAGAAAGCGGGAGACAGACCCCAAAAGACTGCAGAGAAAGGTGGAGAGACAGACCCCAAAAGACTGCAGAGAAAGGTGGAGAGATAGACCCCAAAAGACTGCAGAGAAAGGTGGAGATAGACCCCAAAAGACTGCAGAGAAAGGTGGAAGAGATAGACCCCAAAAGACTGCAGAGAAAGGTGGAGAGACAGACCCCAAAAGACTGCAGAGAAAGGTGGAGAGACAGACCCCAAAAGACTGCAGAGAAAGGTGGGAGAGACAGACCCCAAAAGACTGCAGAGAAAGGTGGGAGAGACAGACCCCAAAAGACTGCAGAGAAAGGTGGAGAGACAGACCCCAAAAGACTGCAGAGAAAGGTGGAGAGACAGACCCCAAAAGACTGCAGAGAAAGGTGGAGCGACAGACCCCAAAAGACTGCAGAGAAAGGTGGTCCTACAAAGTACAGACTAAGGGGATGAATACTATCGCACGGCACAATGTTCAGATTTGTAGAATAATTATTAACCCTTCCTGTATTATTTATTTTACTTGTCACAAATATTTGTTACTTTTTATCATAGAAAATCCCAATAAAATCCATATAAGTTTGTGGGTGTAACGTGAGAAATGTGGGAACGTTCCCGGGGTATGAAGACTTTTTCAAGGCGCTGTGTACGCTCAGTATCTACACGCACACATACATTATATACAGACAGATGGGAGGACAGAGGGCGAGGTTCACACTGATACTCGGCCCTTCAGCAGAACTCATGGCACCCGGTGCACAGACTTATGTGCCGCAGTAGAATGGCGGCTCCATAGTGACTGTATGTACAGACGTCACAGATGACAATACAAGAATAAGCGACGGAATAACACAATGCGACCCATGTGAGAAGCCGCACAGTGAGAACACTCACCAAGGCCTGGCGCCGAAAGACGAGTGGTCGGGGGTCTCACCAGATAAGGCTCAGAGAGAGGCCTGGACGTGCAACATGTGGCCAAACTGAGGGGGGAAGTGCCCACTAGAGACAGAGAGGGGCGTGAGCCGAGCCTGGGAGACCCCCGGCCGTGACGTCCCCGAGTCATAGGCCTCCCCTCAGGCCCGGGAGCGCCGCTCATAGGGCGGCTGACACCGCGGCAGCCATGTTGGATAAGGGAAAACTGCCATAACCCTGCAGCGGTGCTGGGGTGTGATCACATAGAGGCGATAACGGCGCCGGCAATATCAGAAACCGCGTCCAAAGTGATGTACAGAAATGACATCCACACACATGAACCCGCCAAACCGTCCCACAAGACGCCAGCCCCAGTACGGCTCCTTCAGCCAAGCGTGAAGACGTTACAGCTCTCAGAATAAGGCCGCGGAAAAGCAGATTTATTATTCTAAAATAGTATTTTACCGTGTAAAAGTAGCAAAGCGTAAAAAGCTATAAATGTATCTCTACGATCGCACTGACCCGAAGAATAAACCCGCCTCATCACTTACACCGCACGAGGAACGGCGTAAACATAAGAGCCATTCTCCTACTGCAGTTTATTTACTCATTTTACCTCACAGAAATCGCGCTGCTTCCTTCTCAGCCCTGACGTGTGGCCAGTGCCGCCATCAGGGTATTACTGCCCTTACTGCTGTATGGGGCTGATGAGCAGCGGCAACACAGGGGCCGCAGCGGCACACAGGGGCCGCAGAAGCCCCGTCTCCTGTGCTTCTGCTCACCGGGCCCCCATCGTGCACACTTAATGTGCTGTGCGCTGCAGGCCTGTGACGCACACGTCAGCGCCGGGGCCCGGGAGCTTTCAGAGCTGTGCATGGCCGCCTTACCTTGATGGCTGCGCAGCTGCGACTCCCTTCACCCTCCCTGGACTTCTGCTCAGGTGTCGGCAACAGCACAGACGCGATGACATGTACAAGGGCACTGTGACCAGAAGTGGAGCTGCGCTTGATGGCGATCGCTTATGAGGTAAGTACTAGTGATTGGCGAGCACAAAGATGCTCGGGTGCTCGCTGCTCGGGTCGGGCATATTGGAAAACCCGGGTGATCGACCCGCGCAACGAGCCCAATGTAAGTCTATGGGAAACTCGAGCATTTTTACCACGACCCCCCCCTACACCGGAAGTCTTTTGAGGGTCTAAAAACTGCAGAAATCGATGGGAAAAGTGCTCAAATATCACGGGAACAGCATGGGGAAGACCCCTGGAAGCATTCCTGACTCCCAGATCGCTGCTGTGAACAATGCTGCATTCTGAAATTTACTGGAGAATATGTGTCTGTCTGTGTGTGTGTGCGGGTGTCTGTGTGTGTGTGTGGGGTGTCTGTGTGGTGTGTGCGCCGGTGTCTGCGGGTGTGTGTGCAGGTGTCTGTGTGTGTGTGTGCGGGTGTCTGTGTGTGTGTGTGCGGGTCTGTGTGTGTGTGCGCCGTGTCTGCGGGTGTGTGTGCAGGTGTCTGTGTGTGTGTGTGCGGGTGTCTGTGTGTGTGTGCGGGTGTCTGTATGTGTGTGTGTGTGTGCGCGGGTGTCTGTATGTGTGTGTGTGAGGGTGTCTGTGTGTGCGGGGGTGTGTGTGTATGTGTGTGTGCAGCTGTCTGCGGGTGTGTGCGGGTGTCTGCGTGTTTGTGCGGGTGTCTGCGTGTGTGTGCAGCTGTCTGCGTGTGTGTGCGGTATCTGTGTGTGTGTGCGGGTGTCTGCATGTGTGTGCGGGTGTCTGTGTGTGTGTGCGGGTATCTGTGTGTGTGTGCGGGTGTCTGCATGTGTGTGCGGGTGTCTGCGTGTGTGTGCGGGTGTCTGTGTGTGTGCGGGTATCTGTGTGTGTGCGGGTGTCTGCATGTGTGTGCGGGTGTCTGCGTGTGTGTGCGGGTATCTGCGTGTGTGTGTGGTATCTTGTTGTGTGTGCGGGTGTCTGCGTGTGTATGCGGTGTCTGTGTGTGCGGTAACGCTACCGCCGGTACTGTTGGTCACAGCGCTGCGGCATCATGCTGGCAGATGTCAGGGTGATTCCACAGCAGACTGTGACCCGCAGCGGTGAAGCAGGCTTGGCCCGATGAGACTACTGCACCCATCCGGCTATGTCTGGTGTCACTGATGGGAGAGTAGTATCATCTGCCGGCACCTGTGCTCACTGTTATTACATACATATTCATTATTCACAGAATACATACATATTCACATAGAAATAGAAACACATTACACTCACCTCACACCAAATCCCGACGCCCTCGTCTCCAAGAAATAACGTAAAATTATAAACCAACATGTACTCCCTGTCCGCCGTAGTCCAGGTAATCCGAGTGTCCCACGGCGATCTGACATGTAGAACAGCCACATCGGGAGATGTCACCGCTCTACCCGGCCACCGGTGATGTGACTGTTCCACATGTGAGATCGTCGTGTGACCGTTGGTAAATGGACTACAGCAGATAGGGAGTATTTATGTTGGTTTATTATTGTTGCAGGAGATGGAGGGAGTCTGGGATTAGGCGATGCAGTAAGTATGGTTAATTAAGATTAATAAAGGACTTTATTCTGGCTGTGTCTTTATTGACCATATAACTATAGGATTAGTAATGGATAGGTGTATTATAGACGTTTCTCAATTACTAAGTTGTGGGCTTGATGTCATCGGACAATACAAAGGTGACATCAACCCTATAAATATGATCCCCACTTGCCACCGCTACAGGGCAAGTGGGAAAAGTGAGGCTAAGTGCCAGAATTGGCGCATCTATAAGATGCACCATTTCTGGGGCAGCTGAGAGCTAATGTTTTTACCTGGGAGGCCAATATTCATGGCCCCTTCCCAGGCTATTAATATCAGCCCGCAACTGTCTGCCTAGCCTTTGCTGGTTTGATTTTATAGGGGGACTTCATGTAAATTTTTTTCTGGGGTTCCCCTGTAAACTAACAAGTAAACACTAAGCAAACATCTGTGGCTGATATTAATAACCTGGGAACCTTTATGGCTATTGACTCCTTCCCAGAATATTAACATCAGCCCTCAGCCGTCGACTTTCCCTCTGCTGGTTATGAAAATTACACGGGAGCCCACGCAATTTTATTTTAAAATCTTTTGAAAAATAAAGATATTGCGTTTCACGCAGATTTCGTGTGTGTGTCTTTAACTCTATATGTACTGTTTTATTAATGAGGGTATCAGGTTATATATATATGTATAATAGTCACTTATATTTGTCTTGGGTGTGTAAACATTATATTTGAACATGGTAAGTGATGATATTATGGTGTTCAATGGAGAATGAAAAAGAGGTTGAACAAGGAAATTACATCACAATTTTTTTTTAACCCCTTAATTCCATCGAAGCCTGCAGCACTGCCTGTGCTGTGCACACTATCACACCAGCGATCTGACCTTATACAGTGATGTCCCACCCTGGGACAAAGTAAAAATGTAAAAAAATAAAAATAAACAAGTGTAAAAAAAAATCCTAAATAATGAAAAAAAAAAAATATTCCCCAATAAATTCACTTCTTTAATGTAAAAAAAAACAACAACAGTAAAAGTACACATATTTAGTATCGCCGCGTCCGTAATGACCCGTACTATTAAACTGTCCCATTAGTTAACCCCTTTAGTGAACCCCTTAAAAAAAAAACAAGTCTAAAAAACAATGATTTATCATCATAACGCTGAAGAAAAAGTGGAATAACACACAATCAAAAAGACGGATATAAATAAACATGGTACCGCTGAAAACGTCAACTTGTCCCACAAAAAAAAAGCCGCCATACAGCATCATCAGCGAAACAATAAAAAGTTATAGCTCGCAGAATAAAGCGATGCAAAAATAATTATTTTTTTATATATAATCGTTTTAATTGTATAAAAGCGCCAAAACATAAAAAATGATACAAATGAGGTAATCGCACTGACCCGAAGAATAACACTGCTTTATCAATTTTACCACACGTGGAACGCTATAAACACCCCTCCCCCAAAAGAAACTCATGAATTGTTGGGTTTTGTTCATTCTGCCTCCCAAAAATCGAAATAAAAAGCGTCTTTTAGCGTGACAGCTGCCAATCATAAAAACCTGCTATAAATAGTAAATCAAACCCCCCTTTATCACCCCTTAGTTAGGGAAAAATAATAAAATTAAAAAAAAGGATTTATTTCCATTTTCCCATTAGGGTTAGGGTTAGGGTTGGGGCTAAAGTTAAGGTTAGGGTTGGGTCTAGGGTTACGGGTGTGTTAGGGTTAGGTTTGTTGTTAGGGAAAATATTGTTTTTGTAGAAAAAAAATGATTTATTATTTTTATGGCTGTACGTTATAAACTTCTGTGAAGCACTTGGGGGTTCAAAGTTCTCACCACACATCTAAATAAGTTCCTTTGGGGGTCTAGTTTCGAAAATGGGGTCACTTGTGGGGGGTTTCCACTGTTTAGGCACATCAGGGGCTCTCCAAACTGAACATGACACCCTCTGACCATTCCATCAAAGTCTGCAATGCAAAACGTCACTACTTCCCTTCCGAGCCCCGACGTGTGCCCATACAGTAGTTTTTTCCCACATATAGGGTATCAGCGTACTCAGGACAAATTGGAAAACAACTTTTTGGGTCCAATTTCTTTTGTTACCCTTGGGAACATAAAAAACTGGGGACTAAAAGATCATGTTTGTGGAAAAAATATGAGTTTTTTTATTTTAACGTCCGGGCGTTATAAACTTCTGTGAAGCACTTGGGGGTTCAAAGTGCTCACCACACATCTAGAATAAGTTCCTTTGGGGGTCTAGTTTCCAAAATGGGGTCACTTGTGGGGGGTTTCCACTGTTTAGGCACATCAGGGACTCTGCAAACTGAACATGACACCTATCAAAGTCTGCATTCCAAAATGTCATTATTTCCCTTCCGAGCCCTGCCGTGCGCCCAAACAGTATTTCCCCCCCCGCACATATGGGGTATCAGCGTACTCAGGACAAATTGGACAACAATTTTTTGGGTCGAATTTCCTTGTGAAAAATCAAAAATTGGGGACTAAAAAATCATTTTTTTGTGGAATTTTTTTTTTGTTTGTTTTCACACCCAGGCATTATAAACTTTAGTGAAACATTTGGGGGCTGAGCATGCTCCCAACAGATCTAAATAAGTTCCTTAAGGGGTCTAGTTTCCAAAATGGTGTCATTTATGGGTGGGTTTCCACTGTTTAGGTACATCAGGGGCTCTCCAAACGCGACATGGCATACAGCCAATTCTGCGTTGAAAAAGTCAAACTGCGCTCCTTCCCTTCTGAGCTCTGCCATGCACCCAAACAGTGGTTTACCCCCACATATTGGGTATCAGCGTACTCAGGACAAATTGCACAATAACTTTTGAGGTCTTGTTACCCTTGGGAAAATAAAAATTGTGGTGAAAAGATCATTTTTGTGGAAAAAATATGATTTTTTAATTTTACGGCTCTACGTTATAAACTTGTGTGAAGCATTTGGGGGTTCAAAGAGCTCACCACACATCTAGATAAGTTCCGAGCTCTGCCGTGCGCCCAAACAGTGGTCCCCCCCCCACATATGGGGTATCAGCGTACTCAGGACAAATTGGACAACAACTTTTATGGTCCAATTTGTCATGTTACCCTTGGAAAAATAAAAAATTGGTGACTTAAATATTACTTTTGTGGGAAAAAAATAGGATTATTTATTTTCATGCCCGGGCATTAAAAATTTGTGTGAAGCACTTTGAGGTTCAAAGTGCTCACCCCAGATCTAGATAAGTTCCTTAGGGGGTCTAGTTTCCAAAATGGGGTCACTTGTGGGGGGTTTCCACTGTTTAGGCACATCAGGGACTCTGCAAACTGAACATGACACCCATCAAAGTCTGCATTCCAAAATGTCATTACTTCCTTTCAGAGCCCTGCCGTGCGTCCAAACAGTATTTCTCCCCCACATATGGGGTATCAGCGTACTCAGGACAAATTGGACAACAACTTTTGGGGTCCAATTTCCTTGGGAAAAATCAAAAATTGGGGACTAAAAAATCATTTTTGTGGAAAATTTTTTTCACACCCAGCCGTGTGTGTACTCTACGGAGCGGAGCCGTGTGTGTACGAGGTGGATGTAGCAGAGCTGTAGTGTGTACGAGGTGTACAGAGCGGAGCCGTGTGTGTACGAGGTGTACGGAGCGGAGCCGTGTGTGTACGAGGTGTATGGAGCGGAGCCGTGTGTGTACGAGGTGTACGGAGCGGAGCCGTGTGTGTACGAGGTGTACGGAGAGGAGCCGTGTGTTTACGAGGTGGATGTAGCAGTGCTGTAGTGTGTACGAGGTGTACGGAGCGGAGCCTTGTGTGTATGAGGTGTACGGAGCGGAGCCTTGTGTGTACGAGATGGATGTAGTGGAGCCGTGTGTGTACGAGTTGGATGTAGTGGAGCGGTGTGTGTACAAGTTGGATGGAGCGGAGCCGTGTGTGTACGAGTTGGATGCAGCGGAGCCGTGTGTCTGTACGAGGTGCACAGAGCCGAGCCGCACGTGTACGGGGAGCACAGAGCCACACCGTGCATGTACGAGGTTTATGGAGCGGAGCCGTGTGTACGAGGTGGATGTATCAGTGCTGTGTGTGTACAAAATGGAGCCCTGTGTGTACGAAGTGTACAGAGCTGAGCCGTGGCCAGGGCTCCATGCTTGAGTCATGTGTGTACAGAGCGGAGCAGAGTCATGTGGGTACGGAGTGGAGCCTTGTGTGTATGTAGCGGAGCCGCGTGTGTACGAGGTGTACGGAGCAGAACCGCATGTGTATGAGGTGTATGCTGCAAAGCCCCATGTGTACAAGGTTTACGGAGTGGAGTCGTGTGTGTACAAGGTGTACAAAGCGTGGCTGCGTGTGTACAAGGTGTACGGAGTGGAGCCATGTGTATACTGAGTGGAACCTTGTGTGTGCGAGGTGGATGGAGCGGAGCCGTGTGTGTACGAGGTATACAAAGTGGAACCGTGTGTGCATGAGGTGTGCAGAGCTGTGCGTGTACAAGGTATATGGTGGGGAGCATTCATACCTCCCAACCGTCCCGAATTCAGCGGGACACTCCCGATTTTGAGAGTCTGCCCCGCTGTCCCGGCCGGGAGCTTTTCCCGTGGACACAGGAGTACATGCTGGAGCCCGGAGGAGCACTTTAAAACTCGCACGTGATGTTCCACCAGAAGTGATGTGCTGGAAGATGACCGGAAATGAGGTAATTTCGGGAGGAGATTGTGACGGAACGATGAGGCACTTCAGGGAATGCTTCAGATCCATCACTGTGTCCTCCTCCGACAGCGCGGACAGCGGGATTGCCTTGGAATCGGGGATGTCGGCCATGTGAGCGGATCATATAATAAATAATAATAATCTTTATTTTTTTATAGCGCTGACATATTCCGCAGCGCTTTACACACATTATCGTCACTGTCCCCAATGGGGCTTACAATCTAGATTCCCTATCTGTATGTTTTTTTTTTTGGAGTGTGGGAGGAAACCGGAGAACCCGGAGGAAACCCACGCACACACAGGGAGAACATACAAACTCCTTGCAGATGTTGTCCTAGGTGGATTCGAACCCAGGACTCCAGCGCTGCAAGGCTGCAGTGCTATCCACTGAGCCACCGTGCTGCCTATATGCCCATATGATCATGATATGTCCTGCATCGCGAGGCTCAGGTGGGCACTACAATGGGAGCCGGGCTGCTATAGTATCTTTATAGAATCTTTATTTCTTTCTCTCTCTGTTTCTCTCTCTGTTCTTTCTTTCTCTCTGTTCTTTCTTTCCCATCTTTCTCTCTGTTCTTTTTATTTCTTTCTCTCTGTTCTTTCTTTCCCCTCTTTCTTTCTATCTCTCTGTTCTTTCTTTCCTTTCTCTCTGTTCTTTCTTTCTCACTGTTCTTTCTTTCCCCTCTTTCTTTCTCTCTGTTCTTTCTTTCCCATCTTTCTTCTCTGTTCTTTTTCTTTCTTTCTCTCTGTTCTTTCTTTCCCATCTTTCTTTCTCTGTTCTTTTTCTTTCTATCTCTCTGTTCTTTCTTTCTTTCCCCTTTCATTCTTTCCTTCTCTTTCTTTCTCTCTCTCTGTTCTTTCTTTCCCCTTTCTTCTCTTTCTCTCTGTTCTTTCTTTCTCTTTCTTTCCCCTCTTTCTTTCTCTCTGATCTTTCTTTCTTTCTCTCTGTTCTTTTTCTTTCTTCTCTATTTTCTTTCTTTCCCCTCTTTCTTTCCTTCCCCTCTTTCTTTCTCTTTCTCTCTGTTCTTTTTCTTTCTTTCTTTCTTTCTTTCTCTCTATCTCTCTGTTCTTTCTTTCTTTCTCTCTTTGTTCTTTCTTTCCCTTCTTTCTCTCTCTGTGCCTCTCTATTGTTTCTTTCTTTTTTTCTCTCTGTTCTTTTGTTCTGTCCCCTCTTTCTTTCTTTCTCTCTATCTCTGTTCTTTCTTTCCCCTTTCTTTTTCTCTCTGTCTGTTCTTTATTTCTCTCTGTTCTTTCTTTCTTTCTTCTTTCTTTCTTTCTTTCTTTCTCTCTTTCTTTCCCTTTTCCTTCCCTCTTTCTTTCTCTCTCTTGTCTTTCTTTCCTTCTCTCTCTGTTCTTTCTTTCCCCCTGTCTTTCTTTCTATGTTCTTTCTTTCCCCTCTTTCTCTCTCCCTCTCTGTTCTTTCTTTCTCTCTGTTCTTTCTTTCCCCTCTTTCTTTCTTTCTTTCTTTCTTGTCTTTCTCTCTCTCTGTTTCTTTCTCTCTATCTCTGTTCTTTCTTTCCCCTTTCTTTTTCTCTCTCTCTGTTCTTTCTTTCTCTCTGTTCTTTCTTTCTTTCTCTCTCTGTTCTTTCTTTCCTTTCTTTCTCTCTCTCTCCGTTCTTTCTTTCTCCTCTTTCTTTCTCTCTCTTGTCTTTCTTTCTTTCTTTCCTTCTCTCTCTGTTCTTTCTTTCCCCTCTGTCTTTCTTTCTATGTTCTTTCTTTCCCCTCTTTCTCCCTCTCTGTTCTTTCTTTCTATCTTTGTTCTTTCTTCCCCTCTTTCTTTCTCTCCCTCTCTGTTCTTTCTTTCCCTCTTTTTTTTTTTCTCTCTCTGTTCTTTTTTTCTGTCCCCTTTTTCTTTCTCTCTGTTTTTTCTTTCTTTCTCTCTGTTCTTTCTTTCTCGTCTTTCTTTCTCTCTTCTTTCTTTCCCGTCTTTCTTTCTTTCTTTCTTTTTTTCTGCCCCTGTTCTTTCTTTCCCGTCTTTCTTTCTTTGTTCTTTCTTTCCCGTCTTTCTTTCTTTGTTCTTTCTTTCCCCTCTTTTTTTCTTTCTTTCTTTCTTTTCTTTCTTTCTTTCTTTCTTTCTTTCTTTCTTTCTTTCTTTCTTTCTTTCTTTCTTCTCCGTCTCTGTTCTTTCTTTCCCCTTTGTTTATTTCTTTCTCTCCTTTCTCTTGTTTCTTTTTTCTCTCTCTTCTTTCTTTTACTCAGTACCAGTGTGCCCACATTACCAGTCACTGTGCCCTCAGTACCAGTCAGTGTGATCACCAGTGCTGAATGGGTGTGGTCGGGGCGTGGACATGGGTGTGACTAGTTGTGAAATAGGTGTGGTCGGGGCGTGGCCTAAAATTTGCCGTGGCGTGCTGCGCTCACCACAACCTTTGTCCCTCTTTCTCGTCTTCAAAAGTTGGGAGGTATGCAGCCGGCTCCCTGTCGGAACAGGAGACTAGATTTGTGGCACCTACCTTCCCCCGCGGCTGGTCGGCTCTAATCTGGTGCTGTCTGAGGCCTGCAGGACTCCGGCTGAAGAGACAGCTTGTAGGAGGTGAGAGATCAGGGGGGAGGGTCTGTGCAGGGGAGTGATCTGCCTCTGTCTGCCTTAGCACAGACCCCGCTGCTGGCCGTGACTGAGGACTTGGTTTAGAGGAACGGAGAGTGTGCTGGAGTTTCTTCCCGGACTCAGGAGTGCACTGTTCCACTCCTCCCCCCTCTTCTCTACAGTGGCAGGCGCCATCTTTTGCCTTCTTCTCCTCTGCTCAGTGTAGCATCTGACATTTAGCCGGCTCTTGTTGCCTCACCCACACAATTCCCCGGACTCTGGAGGGAGCCGTGTAACTTGAGTGCTAAATGTAAGGATTGTCCCTGCTTTGCCTTCTTCCTTCCTTGTTTAATAAACTGGACAGTGACTGTACTATTTTTTCAAAATCACTAATAACTTTGCTAGCTCTACAGCGACACACAGTGGCTGCATGAAGAAAAGCACCAACTCAGACGCATTTTTTTTTCTCTTTCTCTACTCTCTCTCTGTTAACATTGCCTCTATCTGAGCTACATTTTTAAGAAGCAAATAAAAACACGGCTATAACAGTATTATCTAAATAGCACCCACATTAAGAACCACTAAACTTTATATGATGCCCAGTTAAATTCATTCTTTCATGTCCAAGTTGTGATTACAGTTTATCACGCTATAAGTAGCCCAACCATGGTCAAATCTCAAAAAGAGCGTGAAAAGCAAGCGACTAAATCTGCAGCCGATGAACAGAAGTGTAGTGCTCATGGAGACCTTGATAAATACTTAAGGAAAAAGTCTGATCCCACCCATACCCCTTCAAGACGTGCTACAAAGAAATCAGAATCTCGTGAAAATATGGATGAGTCCGACTCCAGTGGAGAGGGTTCTGACTTTGATTCTACACATGAAGATTCGGCGCCAATCTCCAGGGCTTTCATGAAAAAATGAATGGCCCAAAATATGAAACCCCTTCTGGAAGAGATCTCGGGTATGTGCTCAGATCTACAACATCTGGGTCAAAGGGTCGAAGTGCTAGAGTCTGCCAACACAGACACAGTAGATGCTATATCCTGTCTTCACGACCAAGTACTCCAACAGCAACAATATATAAATACAGCTTTGCTGGCTGCAGAAGATCAGGAAAACAGAAGCAGGAGGAAGAATATTTGTTTGAGAGGCCTTCCGGAGTCCTACGCGCGTGAATCCTTAGAAAAGGTTTCCAGAGAGATTTTCGCTAGCCTTGACCAAGAAAGAGCTAACTGTATTACCATTGAACGAGTGCATCGAGCCCTAAGACCAAAGCCGAAACCAGATGAACCACCCAGAGATGTTATCTGTGGCCTACTTAGTTATATTGATACAGTCGCTATTCTAGCAAGTGCCAGAGAACGAGATAAAATCTTATATGACAATGCTCAACTTCAGCTCTTTCAAGACTTGGCTCCTTCCACCCTTACAAAGAGATGGATTCTCAAACCCCTCTTGTCTGAATTGAAGGCTAAGGGTCTATCCTACAAATGCTAATTCGATGGTGACCTTTGCCAACCTATATGCCCCCAATTCTCATCAAGTTCAGTGGATTGTTAAAACGCTAGACACTCTCCAACTTTTTAAGGAAGGATTGCTGATCGTAGGAGGTGATTTGAATCTGACACTCCAACCTGATTTAGACTCCTCTAGCGGCTCTTCCTCTATAACTCTGAGACTGAGACGCAAACTCATTTCCAAGTTAAATTCTCTAAATTTGATAGACCCGTGGCGCAGTCTTCATCCTACCATGAAAGATTTTACATTCTTCTCCTCCCCCATGCCACATATCATCGAATCGACTTTCTTCTAATTCAGGCGCAAGCTTTACATTTAATCAAATCTTCCCGAATAGGCTCAATCACTATCTCTGACCACGCCCCTGTTTTTATGGATATTGTTGTCAACACCCTTCCCCGAGCCGCTATGACCCGGAGACTGAACGAATCATTATTAGAAAACCATACGAATATGGAGACTTTAAAAAATGTTATTTATAGGTTTTTTGTTGAAAATATCGCAACGGGACAACTTACACCTATCATTTGGGAAACACACAAAACTGTTGTTAGAGGAGAACTCATTTCTATCAGTTCATACGCAAAGAAACAGAGAGAGAAAGAGATCATGTCTCTACTACACCAAATAAGCGCTGTGGAACGAATTCATAAGAAAACTGGGTCACCGGAATCTCACCAGGATCTCATCTCCCTCCGCAATAAGCTCAAGGATTCTCTAAACTTGAGATCCGCAAAACTATTTATGCATTGTAGACACCGCTTTTATATGCATGGTAATAAAAGCAGTAAATTAACCTCACAAATGCTTAAAAAACAGAAAGAAAAAAAGTTGATAAAAAGCATCTACAGTAAAGCAAACGAGGGTTTTTGAATCTGGGGAGATTGCGGAGGCCTTTAGACAATATTACGAATCCCTTTATAATCTGGATTTGCACGAATCCATGAGTGATTGTTCGACCGCCATGATGAAAATACAACACTTCCTAAGTCCCCTCTCCCTCCCAAAGGTACTCCCCAAAGATAGAGAGGCTCTTCTCTCTAAGGTCACACTCAAAGAAGTGACAGAAGCATTACAAACTCTTCCAAATGGTAAATCCCCGGGCCCAGATGGTTTTCCGATAGTCTATTACAAAAAATTTTCAGAGATCCTTCTCCCCAAAATAGTTAACCTCTTCAACTCGTTCCTTGAAGGGAAACTTCCGCCTCGACAGACATTGGAGCCCTATATTACCATTATCTCAAAGGAGGGGAAAGATGACAGCCTTTGTAGTAATTATCGACCTATTTCACTACTTAATACTGATATAAAACTGTGGGCAAAGATAGTGGCCTCCAGAATTAAAGGAATCTTGGGGAAGCTTATTCACCCTGATCAGGTTGGTTTCGTGGGGGGAAGGGAGGGTAAAGATAACTCTTCAAGAATCCTCCATGCTATCGCCTAGGCCAGACGCTCAGGGATTCCCCTCTCTATCCTGTCTACCGATGCCGAGAAGGCTTTCGATAGAGTTAGCTGGAACTTCATGGTGTGCACTTTGCAAAAATTTGCCTTCCCGCCCCCCTTCATAGATGCTATCATGACTCTACATGCGACTCCAACTGCCAAGGTCAGGGTGAATGGGATATTTTCGGATCCCTTTGAAATAAAAGACGGAACTAGGCAGGGCTGTCCTCTCTCCCCTTCTCTTTTCGTGCTAGTAATGGAAACCCTGATTCAGAGAATTAGACAGGAAGAAGACATAAAAGGTCTAATGGTTGGAAAACTGGAAACTAAGACAGCTGCCTTCACCGATGATCTCCTAATTCTGACTTCAAATCCAAAAAAAGCTTTCCCCAGACTTTTGTGCCTAGTTACTGAGGTTGGGATTGTCTCTAATTTTAAAATAAATATGAGCAAGTCTGAAGTTCTAAATGTCTCAGCAACTGATGCAGAAGTCTCGGAACTCAAAAAAGAGGCAGCTTTCAAGTGGCCCCCGGATAAACTAAAATACCTTGGGATCTTTTTAACTGCTGATCCATCTTCCTTGTACAAATACAACTTCTTGCCTCTTTTAGATACGTTACAAACTCTGCTCAATTTTATGACTTTCCCTATTTATCTTGGATAGGAAGGATAAACGTGATTAAATCTTACATATTCCCCAAAATTTTCTATGTCATGAACATGGTCCCTATCCCTCTCCCTAACTCGTTTTTTTTACTGCAAATCAACTAATCACAAATTTCGTCTGGAGAAATAAAAGGGGCAGGATCCCTTTAAAGGAATCTGTCACCCTAAATTGGCGGGATATTTAAATGATGGCAGTCAGGTCAGATGGGCGGTGTTTTGGGTACTTGCCTTAACATGTTGTTTGCCGCTGTCTCCATTATTTCTGGGAATTGTAGTCGTTGCCCTCCATATAACGCGCCTGCGCATTGCAATCTGCGGACAAAGCATACTGCGCGTGTGCAATTCAAGATTGCAATGCACAGGTGCGTTATATAGAGGGCAACGACTACAATTCCCAGAAATAATGGAGACAGTGGCGAACAACATGTTAAGGCAAGTACCCAAAACACCGCCCATCTGACCTGACTGCCATCATTTAAATATCCCGCTAATTTAGGGTGACAGATTCCCTTTAAAAATCCTCTCCCTGCCAAAAGGAATCGGAGGTCTAGGTCTCCCTGATCTTAAAGCTTTCTACAACGCTATACACCTCGCCCGTTGGATTAAATTAGTTAAACTTAGCTCAGACAATGCAAGATCAAATTTAGGACACATCCTTTTAGGGAACAAGGCCGAGATCTATCTTTGGTCCTCCATTGTCCCCCTTCTCACATGCTTGACGAAACTACCTTAAACACATTAGCTATTAGACGCTCTCTCATCCCAAATAAATTCCCTCATTGTCTATTCCTAGACAATATTCCACTAAAAATTATACCATGGCTACTAAACCCTGATTATGAAGATGTTTACGGCCTCTGGGATGCCCTGCCTTGCCTCCCAAATTCTCTCCTCCTCTCAAATCAGATCACTTGTATAGATGCGTGGCCAAGTGCTGCCAAGAAATGTCCCTCAGACTTTCTTCAGAAATATCATGTCCGCTACATTATGACAAAATCTAGAACTGAACTACAACAAAACTCAGACTGGCTTTGGTTGGAGTTTCTGGTTAGACCAAGATCTTCAATCCCCAAACCAGTTTCAACACTGTCCACAAATCTAGTAAGACCACCCACTAGTTTCAAACCGCTGTACTTATCTTCTTGGGAGAAGGAATTGAGGATTTCCTTATCTCCTCAGGAAACTGAACAAATATTGAATAATTCTCACGGGTTTTCGAGATGTATCCTACTAAAGGAAAATGCTTTTAAAATCCTTTCAAGATGGTACCGAACCCCTGAAAGATTGTTTCACTTAGGCCTGATTGATTCTCCACTCTGTTGGAGATGCTCAGAATCAGTGGGTTCCTTACTTCATGTCTCCTGGCAGTGCCCAGCCATCTCAAATTACTGGACAGATATTAAGAAATATCTCCGCCGCCTGCATCTAATAAAACAAGACCTGACCCCTCAAGAAATACTGCTCTCACTTCCCTCGAAAACTTACTCCCCCAAGAAGCACCAGTTACTTCCTCTCTTGCTGGCTGCGGCAAAACACTTACTCTCGACACATTGGAGCCGAGCGTCCCCTCCTACTCTGAGCGACTAAAGTACAAGACATACACCGTCTGGAGGAACTGACAAGTTGGGAAACTCGTACACACGATAAGTTTGTTAAAACGTGGCTTCCCTGGGTCAGTAACTCCCGCCCGCCTTAGAATCAGAGCATGTATCCCAAAATGCACTCGTTGGTTCCCACGGTAGTTATAATAGACTCCCCCCGCAGTCCGGCGCCGCAGTGGTCGAGCACACCACCTAATTCAGAAGTGTCTGGTCTATATTACTGATTTTTCGTATTTTCTCATTCCATATTTCTTTAAGCAGAGCTTGTCGCTCTGAGAGGCCCACCTGCCTCCCGTCCAAGCAGTTTGGATGCCTTTCCTTTGGACCCAGATCTATGATCTGAAGGATCGGTCTCCTGTCTATACCTGTTGTATGTTATTACTGTTATTAATAAATTTGATTCACATTACAGGATGCTCACAACAGAAGTACCTGCTGACTTTAATGTGCAAAGCCATCATCAGATGTCAGTGGATCGTTTTATGTTATATTTCCACTCTGTATTGTGAGAACTGAAAATACCTGTATAACGTTTTTTTTTTGCTTTATTTTAAATTTAAATAAAGAATTACAAAAAAAAAAAATAAAAAATCTTTTGACCAAAACAAAATCTGCTGGCTCAGTATGTGATCTGGGTTAGATGGAAACCGTGTGATTTGTGAGGACGTGGTGCAGAAGTGGTGTTTTTCCAAGAGCGGGATGTGGGACCGTGGAAGGTTCGGTGGTGGAGGTGAAGCTGCTGTAAAGCATGGGCGGAGTCTCAGGGGCCCGAAAATGTTGCCAATATGGGGCTCTGAAATTCCAGGTGGCAGCCTTGCTTACACTTAATTGGGGAGAGTCACAGACTAAATAATTTATACTATTGGGCGGCAGAGACTGTAGTTAATGGGGGGCACAGTGCTACTTATTACTTATATTTTTAATGGTGGGGTACACATCTGTATTCAGGGGAGGCACATGTATGTATACAATGTATGTGACCTTGTTATTTTCAGGGCTGCGATGATCAGGGCCGGCATCAGCACCCGGCATACCCGGGCAAGTGCCGGCGCCCGTTAGCGGTGCCAGCGCCGCCACGGGCCCCCCCGCTTGCTCAATACTTACCTCTCCCCGTGCCTCCGCTGCCACAGCTCCGGGCTCCAGGGGGCGACTGCACTGGCGCTTCCTCTCTCACAGCAGCGCCGCTGAATGACGTCATCATTCAGCGGCCGGCTGTGGCAGAGAGCGCACGGACGCCGGACAGGTGAGGTGTGTGTGTGCCTGTGTGTGTGTATGTGAGAGAGTGCTGCCTGCGGTGCTGTATGTGTGATGGTGGTGGGGGGAGGCAGTGATGGTGGTGAGGAGGCAATGATGATGGGGAGGCAATGATGATGATGATGGGCAGGCAATGATAATGGGAAGGCAATGATGATGATGATATTAATGGGGAGGCAATGATGATGATGATGATGGGGAGGCAATGATAATGGGAAGGCAATGATGATGATATTAATGGGGAGGCAATGATGATGATGATGATGGGGAGACAATGATGATGATAGGGAGGCAATGATGATGTTGATGGGCAGGCAATGATGATGATGGGGAGACAATGATGATGATGGAGGCAATGATGATGATAATGGGGAGTCTTTCCACAGCGCCCTTTCCTGAGCCGTAACAGTGCAGAACGCAGCACAGTGTAGAGGAGAGCTCCATATTTTATATGGAGCATTATATGTGGTCCAGTATTCTGTATGGAGCATTATATTGGGTCCAGTATTCTGTATGGAGCATTATATGGGGGATGGCGGGGTGACATCCTGCATGGGGTATTATATGGGTGATGAGGGGGAGACTATGTGGTGCCCATAATATTGTATGGAGGACTGTACTGTCCAGTCTGTACTGTGCGCTGTGAGGATTTGGCGGTTTTTGAGCTATTGTACAATTTACAATTGGTATCAGTCATGTAATGGAAGAAGAGAAGTGTTTGGCGTTGTGCTGTACCCATATTTCTCTGCCGTATCTGTGCATCATGAATCGTGGTCTGTGTTAAGGGGGCCCACTGAGACTCTTTCACCCGGGGCCCATAAAAACCTGGAGCCGGCCCTGGCGATGATCATTGTGACAAGACGAGTTGTGGCTGGGAAATGTCGACATGAAGGTCTGACCAGATGGAGAACAAACAGGCGAAAGCAGCTCTAACCAGATTAGACATTAGCGGTAAGTGCCTGGATGTAGATATTATTCTGTATCTGCACTGTGTGACGTGGAGTGATAATGTTATCTGTAAAATACCTTAGGCCACATTCTCGCATTCATGTGATATGTCCGTGTTCTTTCAGAATTTTTTATCGGACAGCACACAGCCTCGTAGAGTTTTATAGGTCTATTCACACATCTGTGAAAATCATGGATCTGAGAATGAGATCTGTGAGGGTCAGACAATGTCCAGTTTTGATTTCGATATTGAGGATCAGAACAGGACATCCTCAATGGGTCTGGAAAAAGCTTGCAGTGCACTGACACTGCACACAGATACAGAAATGTAGCCTTAGGCCGGAGTCACACTAGAAATATGGACGAGTGCAATGCGAGAAAAAATCCCATTGCACTCGGACCAATGTTAATCTATGGGGCAGCTCCCAGCATCAGATTTTTTTCTCGGTTGTTTTATACTTGACAGTAAAATCGCAGCATGCTGCGATTTGCAACGTATATCGGCCGAGACTCGCCAGTGCAAGTCAATGGATGCGTGAAAACATCGGATCACACACGAACCACACGTGTGACTTGCAAAAAATACGCATCAGTGTCCTTTAGAAAAGCTGGCAATTCAGTGCGCTATACTGTAAAATCACACTGACAGGTTTAATAAAGAATGGAAAGAATAAATATACACACATAGAATACATATATATATATATACATGTCATTGTGACATATATATATACATATATATATTTATAGTTCATACACTTCTACATACTGTAATAGCCGCTAACTCAATTGCCGGCTTCTGTAAAATCATTACAGAACCCGACATGAAATGACACTTGGTTACATACAGTTAACCATTTCATTTAATGTAGTTTGATATATGGTTTTGATTAACAATTACATGAGTGTATGTGTACAAAATTTCATACATGTAGGGGTTAATTAAAGGTGTAAATTCGTTGAAAAAAAATGCGTGGGCTCCCGCGGTATTTTCTCCACCAGACAGGGAAAGCCAGTGAGTGAGGGCAGATATTATTAGCCTAGGGAGGGTGCATTTTTTGTGCCCCCCTGGGTACTAACATCTGCCCCCAGCCACCCCAGAAAAGGCACATCTCTGGCACTTAGCCCATCTATTCCCATTGCCTTTAGTGGTGGCTAACGGGTTAATAATGGGTTAATGCCACCTTACTATTGGAAGGCGACATTAAGCAGGGTTAATAATGGAGAGTTGTCAATTAGACAACTCTCCATTATTAATCCTATTGTATTAAATGGTTAAAAAAAACACACACATTAATTTAAAATTATTTTAATGAAATAAATACACATAGTTTTTGACCATATTTTATTGTACTGGTAATCCTTCCGAATCCCTTGTTCTCCTGTAATAAAAATAAAATAAAGAAACCATATGTTAGGATTTGCATTCCCGCTGCTGCACAAGGGGAGTCTCGAACCAGTCCCGCTGCGATCCTCCATCCATCTTCGTCCGCAGTGGATCCTGCTCAGCTTAGACATCAGTCCCAGCGTCTCACCAGTCTAACAGTGTGCAGAGGATTACTGCTGCCTCTCCAGGCTCTGCTATTGTGGCCAGTACTGGTTAGCGGCGAGCAGACGTCTTTAGGACAAAGTCCTTGTTTTCCTCTTCTGAGCATGCCCAGGGTGAGATCTCTCATTGGAGATCAGGGGTCACATGCTCAGGTACTGCAGCAGCTCCTATTGGTCTGCCAGGAAGGTCCTGTGACTACTGGTGTTCTGGAACAGTTTCATTGGTCCTTTTTCTGGCAGGTCCTGTAGCTGTTACTATAAAAGGATGGCATGGCTGGGCCGCCATGCGCTGGTATCAATTGCATTATGTGCTATGCGCCAGTGTGATCATGTAGGCATGTGGTTAGGGCTCGGCTGAAATAAGCCCCTAGAATACAGGCACCTCCGGTGAGGAGATTTGGGTGCAAGTGGTTAGGGCTTGGCTGAAATAAGCCCTAG